>OMNV01009203.1:0-22844 GCA_900303265.1 Brotula barbata | reverse complement strand
TGACTTCAAATCCGGTTTGATGATTCACATGAGGATCCACACTGGCGATAAACCGTTTATCTGCACAATATGTGGTAAAGGATTCACTCAGACATCAAACCTGAATAATCATATGAAACTCCATTCTGGAGAAAAACCCTTCAACTGTTCTGTTTGTGGTAAAAGTTTCTCCCATAAAGCAAATTTAACTGTTCACATGAGAATTCACTCTGGAGAAAAACCATTCAGCTGTTTAATCTGCGGCAAGGAATTCACTTATAAAGCAGATTTAAAGATTCACATCGGACTTCATTCTGGAGAAAGACCCTTCAGCTGCTCCGTTTGTGGGAAAAGATTCACTCGAAAGACAAACCTGAACGTTCACATGAGGAGTCACTCTGGAGAAAAGCCTTTCATCTGTTTAGTTTGTGGTAAAGGTTTCACACGGAAATCAAGCTTAACTTTTCATATGTTGCTCCATTCTGGAGAAATGCCTTTTAGATGTTCCATTTGTGGTCAACAGTTCACTCGGAAAACGCACTTAAATATTCACCTGAGAATTCATTCTGAAGAAAAGCCTCTCACCTCGTAAAAAGTGGGCTCTTCACCAGTTTTCTCAGTAGCCTCGAGTATTTTCAAGTGTTCTTGCTCAAAAATGAAACATTAATGAAGGAAAGACGTGTAGTTTTGAGTCGATTACTATTTTCTTTTCTTGAAATTCCATCATGTTGAAGTTTCAAGACTTTTGAGTATTTGCCGTTTTTTCCAGACGAATATGTGTTACAAAATGTATTTGTAGTCAGAAGCTATCTATTTTTTTATGTTGCATTATGAGATGTTGCAATGGATTTTGTTTCAGTACAGTCATTTTGTCTGTATAAGGTAAATATTTGTTATTGTGGCTGCAGTTGAGACGATGATGTGCTGACTGTTGTATTTGTGAAGTTGAGCACAGGACCAGGTTTCACTCAGCTTTTTCAGAACTGCTCCGGTGGATTACACCTATGGGTCTCACATAGTTAGATTTACCGTAGGAATGTGTGATTGTATGGTTAGACTCGGAAACCAGGTATCTTTGTATGGTTCTTGTATCCTACTTCTCGAGGAATTCACATTAAATTTTTAGAGAAGTGTCACATCTCCATGTTTGCATGTGTATTTGTTCCACAGCTGTTATGCTTTAACGTTAACGCCTTGTAAAGTCAAGTTGCCTTGTGCTCAGTATTTCTGTAAATCACTCTGCATGCATATCTCAGCTACTGCCAACTACAGAGAGGAGAGCCATCCCACCTCCTCCCCCCATTCCTCCCAGCAATTAGCATCCAGCTTCGGCTTTTTTCAAGAATCCAATTTGGACACACTGGACTGGACAGTACACTATTACAGGAAGATGGGACTGTGGTAGACAGAAGAAACAGCTTAGCATGTCATAGTACACTGTCAGAAATATGAGACAGAAAGAAGGCATCAAATTCAAAGCCTTTTTAGAGATAAAAGTGAATAATTATTTAAAAGATATATGACACAACATCCCAAATGAGTGCTGTGGAGTCCTATATCAGTATCTTAGAGTGACTTGTTGAGGTGAATACAAGATATTCGTAATAACACTTTCATACCACGTGGTGGCGGTAATGCACCAATTCGTTGTTTGCAACCCGCCAAGAAACCTCAAGCAGAAGAAGAAGATGTAGTCGTGATCGGTTCTGTGTTTTGGTCAGATTCCTTTTCGTCTTGTGAAAATGTGTAAAGTACAAACTTTGAGAGAGTTTGTGAATTAGTGACGATGACCATCCCGAGGGAAGGAAGCGAACGACTCATCGTCATCTCAAAACCGGCAGGAAAAATGTGGAGCATATAGGGACCTTCATAAGCGTTTGATATGAAGGTGCTGTGTTACGCAAAAAAAGAAGTAATAGCTAAAAAAAATTATTTTCACATTTTTTTGTGAATTTAAAGATGTTTTGACATATTATGTGAGCTTGAAACATTGAATGTTTTTTTTAATCCATTACGTGAGCTTTGGATATTTGCTACATTTGTACACAAAAAGAATCTTAATTCTGGTGATTAATTTGACTATTTTGATACATTATATGAATAAATGTAAGAAATATAAGACGTGTAGCTCACGGCCAGTTTATTTTTTCAAAGTAGCTCGCAGAGGAAAAAAAGTTGGAGACGCCTCCTCTACTGGGTCATTCTAACAAACATTAGGACAAACTGGACTAAACAGCACATTACACAAAATATATAAATACGAAACAAGCCGATGTGACCATTGTATGCCATATTTATTCATTTATCAGGGATAAATGTGGTTCACGCTCCAACCGCTAGGTGGCGGCAATGCACCTGACGCTAAGTGCCGCGCGCTATAAAACCGGCATGAAGAGGAAGACGAACCAGAAGAAGAGGGGAAAGGAGAGGAAGAAGCTGACTACTTAGAGAGAGATAGACAGATAGAGACAGATAGATAATTTATTCATCTCCAATGAGAAATGACTTAACAACACGGCGTAGTTAAATGTAGTGTTTTGGTGGAAGTTGGTTTCGTCGTGTGGAAATGTCTGAAGTAGAAACTTTGACAGAGAGACCCCCCAGTTTCCAGGAAGGGAGCGAACAACAACACAGATTTCAGGAAGCAGTTTCCAACCCTGAGGTTCGCCCAGACGAAACAGGTCTGTTTACTTTGTATAATAGCTTTTCTGTTTAAAAGTGACTAATTACGCGATTTTCCGATATGTATCATGTGATATATCGCCTCCAGAAGGGAAGGGAAAACTAAAAGTAAAGTTAAATCTTTAATTTGAGCTCTGTTTTCAGAATCCTCACTGATTTACCGAAAGTACAAAGAAAAATATACTTGTAACGCCCAAAAATAAATCCGTCGTCAATATTTTCACCACACAGATATTGTCGGAAATCATCAGTCACGGGGCGATGCCGAAACAAATACACAACGGATTAGGGACTTCCATTAGAGGAACTACAACTCGCACCAATGTCCCTCTTAATCTGTTTAAACTCTGGCTTGATAGAATGTATGAATGACTTAACAACAAATGTCCTTGACTTTGTTGATGAGGTACTGCTTCCTACTACTGTTTCACTCCTGAGAGGAGGGTAGAATCTACAATCAGGATGAGGAGCACGCTGTTCTGAAATGAATCTGGATCCATGAACGTATAGAGAACACACAGGAGACAATGTACTGATTAGATCAGACATGGTACACATCATTACACATCACACACACCGAAGGATTCCGGTACAGACTCAGTCGGCTGTTCCTCGTCGTGAAATCAGCGGCGGGGGGTGATCCCAGATACTTTAAAAGTGAATCTAAAACGATATTACATGTCACTGTTAACAAAAACGTGTATTTGTATGCTCGCCGTTTCTTCAATGTAACGTTAGCGTGTGTGTACGAGTTATCTGCTGCCCTCACACTTTTTTCATTCCAACCCAGAATTATGGTAAAAGTAACGGTAAGCAGCACCAGCTGATCTGATCCAAAATAAACACGAGGGATAGTGGCTATCAAATCAGCTGCTGGCTACAGACAAGACAAGACAGGACAGGCAGGACAGACAAGATACATAAGATCAATAAAATAGATAAACTCCGAGGAAATTCCACACACATAGCTTTCATATTAAGAAAAATATACAATATGCTGCAATAAATAAACAATCTCACTGCACACGATGTATAAGAAAGTAAAGTAAATATACAAGAAAGTAAAGTAAATATACGTACAAAGATGAACAGAAAGTGCAGAAATGTCAGTGTGAATCATATTGAGGTGCAGAGACACAGGATGACGTTATGTGGAGTGGGACAGAGACGGGAGTGGAATTGTCAACAGTATAATAAATACTGATAATGATGGTCAGCTATAACAATAATTATAATAATATAATATATATATATATAAACAGTAATAATAATACTATCAATAGTAATAATATATCATAATCATGAGAAATGTTACACATGTACATCGGTTGTACAGTATGTATTATATTATTGTAAGGTGCATAAGTGGCAGTGTTAGTCTGGTCATTCAGTCAGTGTGTGTATGTGTGTGTGTGTGTGTGTGTTGGCAACCCCCGGCCCTCTCAGGGAGGGGTTGGACAGGCGTGTAGCCTGAGGGACAAAAGACTTCCTGAATCTATCTGTGGAGCAGGACAGGGAGGGCAACCTGTCCTGCATACACCAACGTCAACTTTACACCAAATATAGTCAAATTTAACATTGTTAACTTAAATTTGGAAGAAGAAGAAGAGGGGTACTTTATTGCTTCCCGTAGGTAAATAACATTCTAATTCATTTAATCCAACTACGAGAAGCATTGACATGCACATGCAAACACACACTAGTGCCCTGGGACCAAATCCGGATCTTCCGCCTAGTACTTTGGTCAAGGGCAGGAGTGATTAGCCTTACACACGTTAGGTAGTCAGGGAGGAGGGCAGGAGTGTGCGGCGATGTAAAATGCAGTGTGGAGCGGCAAACACGTTAAAATTACTGCCTGTCAAAAATCTTACTATTGATTTAATAATTACAATTTGTTCCAGATCCACTAAAAATTGGACTAACCATCGAGGTAGATGTCAAAACTTGCTCCAAATTGTGCTTTTTTTATTTGCCTGTTCTCCCACCGTGAAAGCCCCCTTTCACATAGGATGCAGTGTGTGTCTCTGAAACCCATTGATGCCCATGCCTTACTGTTAACATGTATTTCCTCTATACTCTGTTCTGTACGGTAAAATAGTTTTTTCCTTTGACCCTGGTGACGCATTCATGGGGTTGTGACTACAAGGTATAGATGGCGATTAATGTGTGTTTTCTGTGGTGATCGGAATAAATCTGTTTATATATAAGCGTCGTGTTTATTACGCGAATTGGCTTTGGGCCTTGAAGGAAGAGCCAGGGAAGCAGCCAATGAAAAACCAGCTGAGGAATTGGACAGTGATAACGGTATGGAAACATTGTTAGCGAATTGGACGGGGTGTTTCTAAAGGAGGAAAAAGACTTTACAGAGTGGACAGTAAAGGGAATCATACCAGGGACCAATCCACTGGATAGATTTGATAAGCGATCAAAATGTGCTGTTTGTCAGAGCACATTTCACTGGGCTAAAGACTGTCCTCACAGGAAAAACGAACAAGTAAGATTAACTGATGATGTAAATGTTGAGGAATGTAACACTGTTTACAAAAGCCTCCATGTCCGAATCAGTGGGATCAGCTATTATGGACACAACTTCTACTAGTACAGTATGTGGGGGAAATGGCTGGAATGTTACATGAAGGACCTCAGCCAAGATCAAGTGAACCAGCTGCTGCAAACAGAAACTCCCAGCTGCAGACCCTTTCGGTTTTGAGATGGAAATGTAGTATACTCCACCAAAAAGGTGAAACTTCCAGCTTAAATAGGACAGACAAAATGCAACATTGAAGCTGAAGTAGTTCAAGTCGGCCTCCCACAGCTAGTGAGCAAAACATCTGTAAAAAGAGCAGGAACAGTTTTGGACATGGAAAGTGACAGAGCTGTCGTGTTCAAGCAGCCTGTGCTGCTTGAGTTCACACGTTATGGCCACTACTGTGTGGACATCAGAGATGAAGATACTGAAAAGATTCAGACTGAAGATAAAGTCCTTACAGGACCAGGAGCAACAGAGACACTCAGAGAAATCATTCAGAAGATGAAACGGGAAAATGGATGTGACTGGCACACTGCCCTAGACTGGGCCCCCCTGGCTAACAACAGTATGCTCAATGTTCATGGCTACAGCCCACATCAACTGCTATTCGGACAGAATCCCAACCTCCCTTCTGTGATAGTTGATAAGCGACCTGCTGTAGAGGGTCCTACTGTAAGTGCCAGGAAAGCACTCACAGAAGCTGAATGTTCAGAGAGGATAAAGAGAGCACTACACAAGCAGCTTAGACCCACAAGTGACAAGTACGAGGCAGGAGACAAAGTATATTACAAACAAGTGGAAGGGACCAGGGCTGCTTATAGATCAGGATGGAGCTGTCATATTTGTTAGACATGGTGGAATTCTTGTTAGAGTGCACCAGTCTTTGTAAGATGAACACAAAGGATGAGGAAAAGCAGATTGTACAAGATGGTCCTGATAGGGAGGCAGACAGTGAGAGAGCTCAGATAGTAAAGGAATACAGACTATGAACAGAACGACACCAGTGACGGGGAAGTGAATACAGGAGAAGTGTTGAAATCACCCCATTACACAAATCAACGTGACTCAAACTGAAACAATGAACAATGTCTGTGCTAACTGTGTCACTTCTGCAGGTGTAAAGTTAAGAGCACAGGACAGAAAGTCACATTAAAGAACAGAAAGGGCGGAGTTCAACATACAGTCAGAGTTTAAGGTAGAGCAGGCAAAGCTGCAGGAATGTACAAAAACTGGTGTAACCTGCAACATGTTGAACCCGGTGACAGTGGTGGGCAAAAGGAGTCAGTTGACGTGTCACGTGTTGGTAGTCTTAACATTGAACCATAAAACAGAGATGCCGATGTACTTGTAACAAGAGACGTCTCATTTGATGCTGCTAAACAGGAAGAAATGAAAAACTGGCAGAATAATGATGTTTTTCGAGGAAGTTGAAGACAGGTCGGGAACTTTAATCGCCCTTATGGGAACAAGAGGGAAGTTTTCCCCTCTCTGTTGGCGAGCTAAGCGAATCAGACGTGTGGTGCTTGCAGGAGAAACTCTTGCTATGTCAGATGGAATAGATAATGCTACGGTATTTTCCGGGCAACCCTGTTTTCAAAGCTCTTCCATTGATGTGTGACTGATATTCACTCTCTTGTTTGATGCCCTGAAGCCAACAAAACCGGTCACAGAGCAGAGAAGAGACTTGGGTTGGAAATAAGCAGCACGAAAGAGCTCGTACAAAGCAAGAAAATAAAAGAGGCTCGCTGGTCAGATACAAAAGCCCAACTCGCTGACTGTCTGACTAAAGAAGGAGCTTCAGCGTGAAGGACTGTGGAGTCTGTGATGAAACTTTGTTTACACGCACAAACGAAAGCGTTACATGCACTAATGTTTGTTTCGTTATTTTGTTCAGCTTTTGCCAAACACACTCTAAATGCTCACAGGATGTCTCTCAGGAAGTATCTTTGTGTGTGGCCACCGGATTACTTTGTTTCGTAAGATTTTGAAATGTTAAAAAGTTATTATTCTCATTTACTTTTTTAGTCTTTACTTAAAGAAACAGGGAGATTAACATGTATTTCCCCTATACTCTGTTCTTTACGGTATAGTTTTTTTCCTTCGGCTCTTGCATGGAGGTGTGACAACAAGGTGTAGATGGCGGTTACGGTGTGTTTTCTGTGGTGAGCGTAATAAAGCCCTTATATATAAAGTTATATATAAACTTTGTTTATTGCGTCCACCACTTACCTCGCCCAAAGGCAAAATTTCACTGAGCAAAGCAGTCCCCGCCGCAGAGATGAATTAATTTTCCAGTTCTTGTGATCTCTGTTTATATTTATTAGGTTATCCTAAATCATGTTTCTTTTTTGAGTGTGCACAAGTTTGTTTGTTCATTGATTCTGAGAATGGCCCTCACCACTTTTGCACAGGAACCAATCATGTGATACATGAGAGGTATTATTTTGCTTTATTTTACACGGTCTCCTCAATACATGAAATATTAAATATTCATTCTGTCTTGTTTGTGTGTGTGTGTGTGGTACTGTTCCCTGCAGGTGTTCAGCAGCAGTGGATCTGCAATGTGAAACAGGAGCCTCCTGAGCCTCTTCACATTAAAGAGGAACCGGAGGATCTCTGGAGCCACCAGGAGGGAGAGCAGCTTCAAGGTCTGGAGGAGGCCAAATTCGCTTTCACGCTTGTACCTGTGAAGAGTGAAAATGATGAAGAGGAAGCGTGGTCCCTATACGTCCATCAAAACCAAACTGAAGAGGACGGAGAAGCAGAGCCTCCGGTCAGCAGCTCAACTGAACAGATGAAAACAGAATCGGATGGAGAGCACTGTGGAGGACCAGAACCAGACAGGAAACCAGATCCACCCAGTGAGGATAAGGATCCAGACCCCAGTTTGTCGTCTGAATCTGAAACTGACAATGACGATGATTGGGAGGAACCTGAGGCAAGTTTAAAGACGCAGAAAAACAAAGAAGTCCTGACTTGCCCTAAATGCAATAAAAGATTTGACTTCAAGTCGGTTCTGACCAAGCACATGAGAACCCACACTGGGGAGAAACCATTCATATGTTCAGTCTGTGGAAAAGGATTCAATGTGAAGTCAAACTTAACTGTTCATATGAGACTTCATTCTGGAGAAAAGCCGTTCACATGTTCAGTTTGTGGTAAAGGATTCAGCCAAAAAGGACACTTAACTGTTCACATTCAAAAGCATTCTGGAGAAAAGCCTTTCAGGTGTCCAGATTGTGGGAAAGGGTTCAATCAAAAAGGACACTTAACTTTGCACATTCAAATGCATTCTGGAGAAAAGCCTTTCACGTGTTCGGTCTGTGGTAAAGGATTCACTGCCAAATCAAGCATAAATACTCACATGAGACTTCACTCTGGAGAAAACCCTTTCACATGTTCAGTCTGTGGGCAAGGATTCAACCAAAAAGGATACTTAACTTATCATATGAGACTTCACTCTGGAGAAAAACCCTTTAAATGTTCAGTTTGTGGTAAGGGTTTCACTTCTAAATCGTATATAAATACTCACATGAGAATTCATTCTGGAGAAAAGCCTTTCACTTGTTCAATTTGTGGTAAAGGATTCAACCAAAAAGGAAGTTTAAACATTCACATGAGAATTCATTCTTGAAAAAAGCTTTTCAGCTGGTTAGTTTGTATTAATAGATTCAACAGGAAAAACAACTCAACTGTCTGTGGTTAAAAGGTAAAAATCATACGGATTCATTCCTGGGCCTTGTTGCATTACTCAAAACGAAAGTCTCACAAAGTATTGTGAGACGTTTTGAGTAATGGTGACAAAAAACACCCACTACAGTCTTTTTCTTTTTTTTAAGAAACGTATCACAGTGGTCCAGAGTGCTGTTTGAAAGTGTATTTATTTGCTGTTTTCAATGTGGGAGAAAATATGATGGTCACTTTGTTCTGAAAATCCAATTAAAAAAGGATCTTAATTACATTACAGCTGTTCACTTCGTCATGAATCAGAATCCGGTTTTATTGCCCAGCAGGTTTTCTCATACAAAGAATTTGCTTTGACATGTTCGTGCTTGACATAGCAGTAGACACAGTACATAGCAGAGATAATAGTAAACACAGTACATAGCAGAGATAATAGTAAACACAGTACATAGCAGAGATAATAGTAAACACAGTACATAGCAGAGATAACCGTAAACGCACTACATAGCTGAGATAACAGTAGACATAGTACGTAGTGGACATGACTTGACAGTGGACATAGTACAAGTTGTGTATCTAAGAGCAGTTGAATATGCAAGAGAAAATGTCACCTAGAAAGTAAACTTCAAAGTTCACACAAGACTTAACTCTGCTGTTAGTGTGTTAGTGTTTGAATGAACCCTTTCAAATCCTCTGTGCTATTTCTTCTACAGCAGTAAGATAAAAGTGATGCACGCCACATAAAAAGACATGTCTTACTGATTGATTACAATATTTTCTTACATCACTCAGATTCAACGATTCAACCAAAAAAGAAAGTTAACTTATATAAACCTTCATTCATTCTGGAGAAAGGCCTTCTACGTGTTCAGTTTGTAGTTAAGATTTCACTTGTAAATGAAGCTTAATCCAATCAAATTCTGACAGAATTTGTTTAGAAAATAATGTTTTTTGGAGTCGGGACTTTGTGTACAGCCATAGTTCGATTGAGGTTGATAGTTTGAGGGTTACAATCACCATCAAATGCTTCCATACATTCCTTTACACTATTACAAATGATTGCAAGCGACAGTTAAAACTGTGTTGTAATGCAACAACAATGATCATGGTATCTCCTCTGCCAGATTTGTAGTTATGCATCTCACGGATATCCACGTCATTCACACAGCTACCACTCTGTCTAACGACGCTATCTTCAAAGCCAAAGGCAGAGGCTACACATGATATGGGGCCATATTCTATGGATGCACCAATTAAGGAGACACATGATAAAATATTATTTTCATTATTGTAACATGTAGCTAAGCAATGGAACACATAGAGTCCAAGTTTGGTTTTATTGTAATTGATTATCATACAAAACTGCAGAGAGAAAATATTCTATCAAATGTGTTATTTTCACGCGTGTGGAGATAACTTCACTTGTTCGAACTTTCAGACCATTTAAAGTTTAACAACAGCAACAGTACACCCTGAAAGAACACAGCAGTAATGATGGATTACCATTATCACCTGCCACCCACTCCCACATTTTTTCCTAACCAGGTCCTGTCTTGCCAACCAAACTTGCTGGACAGGTTTTCTGTAGGTGACTGTACCCTTTGTGCTGCTGCATCATCCACTGTCTGCCTCACCTGTCAAAATCTTGCCTCGGGCACCAACTTGGTCAGAGCCGGCTCTGACGACGACGAAGAGAGCTTTGGCGTCCTCTGGTGGACAAAGAGGTGAATGCCGCTGGACAGTGCACAGTGCAGACTGGGTGAAAACATCAAACTGCACAATGACGTCATCCAACACAGTGATTTTCTGCGGTTTCCCGAAGATGTAAAGTTATGAAAAACAACAAGACAAATGAATCCTTCACCCCTCGACGAAGGCTTAACGCTAAAGTTTCTGAAAGAGTGTTTTCAATGAAGGTCATAGTGGAAAATTATCTTGTTCCGGTTATCTTAACCACTTGGATTGCTTAACAGCGAGACCTCTGTTTTGACACGTGTCAAGCCAACATTAGTGCACATGTTCTATCACTATTGCAGCAACTTCTAGAAAATGATATGACACGTGACACATGCCCTGAACGTATAGCATAGGGAAGCAGTTTACTTCAGATATGGTGTTATTACTGAACTATTTTCTCCTATCTAAAAGAAGAAAAAGGAAAATAATCAACAATATGAACTGAAACATTCAAATTAACTTGGCTTTTACTACGATGGTCAAAACTGTGCAATCACAGAAATGTCGATCCTTGAATAACGACATACTGATCATATAAAGATCGCTGTACTACTTTATTTCTTAAATAATTCTCTGGGTACACAAAACCGTAAACTACTGCTGAGTGATTGGGCAGTAAAACCCACTTCCGGAGTAGCTTTTATTTTGTTTATACCGGAAGCCGTACTTATTCTCGTGCGCTATCTTAACGTACTGTAAAACAGGAAGACAGAAGGAGTTTGTGCGAGGAGCCACATTACTTTAAGTGAGCATCTCTCAAAAGTAGACAGATAAACTTTTATTTTTTCTCAATAATTAAGCGAATAAGCGGTAAGTTCTGCGTCTTTGTGCTTGTTTGGACGGGAAGTAAATTGTCAGCCTCGCTAGTCCTTAAAAGGCGACTTTTTAAACAGGTTAGCGTAACTTCAACCAGCTTCATGATAGCACAAACGTTAGGTCTTCATTTCTTTCTACACTTGTTGCGTGAACCTACGCAGATAAGATAAGTTGGTGTTATAACTAGTTGTCTTTTCTTGCTGGGGTCTTTAGACTGCTCGGAGACTTTCTTTAGACTCGGCGGATTAAATCCAGTTTTTACCTGGAGTCTGAATTGAAGTTAAATTTGTGTTGGTCAGGTCTCAATGACGCTGCAGTGGACTGCCGTGGCCCTCTTTCTCTATGTGGAGATGGGGGTTCTTGTCATCCTTTGTATACCTTTCATCTCAGCAAGGAGGTGAGTCTAACTTGTGTGTGTGTTTGTGTGTTTCCTGTGACATAAAGGCCCCAATCTTCATTGCATCACCACTTCTGGACTTTTTCCATCATGGAGCTGACAAGCTGAGGGGAGCTGATAGTCCACTTTTTTGGCTCACACATTGCAGGCATACTAAATAAGAAAGACAGAGGCTATGTGCTTAAAAGGTGGTAGAATTCATTTGCAACATTCACAACAAATCATTGAATAAACAGCAGTTTAGTTGGTACTACCTGTTAACAACAACTGCACAAACAATCCTTCCGAGTTAAGAAGACCATGTAGGTGCAAAATGATGGAAACACGTAGTGAAGTGTTATTTCCTAAACCTGTACAAATCCATTGTCATATGGTTCCACCCCTTTCCAGAAACTGGGATGGGCGGATGGATGAAGGACTAAATGAGACCATATGGTTGTGTGTATCTGTTGTTTCATCCTTCATGCATATCTGTGCTGCTGGTTGCAGGTGGCAGAAGGTTTTCAGGCTGAGGGTCTGGAGCAGTGTGGCAAGCCTGTGGAACAAAGTGTTTCTCACCATGATCATAGTGCTGATTGTTCTCTTCCTCGGTAAGTGAAGTATCAGCCTGCAGTCTGGTGTCTTCATTATAATTCTGAAAGGATGTGGAGACGGCTCGCCACATAAAGCACATTTGGGTCTCCCTGCATGGAGATATGCAACACTCACACAAATTCATACAATCAGGCAACAGATTGCAGTTCACCAAACCTACTTGTTTTTGGAAGAAATTTTTGTGTCATGTGGATGTGGAAGGTATAAAGTGGTCTTTAGACAGTTGGATGAGTGCTGTGGCTACTTTAGAGAGAGACCTGTTTGTCTTTGTAAGAGACAAGTCTTGGAGCCTACAAATGTCTCTGCAGCTCACGATGAACTGTGTTGGTTAAAAGCTACAGTTAATCTTCAAAGGTAAATGTGAAGAACATGTTTAGCCAATTTGGTCTGGTCGTTATAAAAATGGAATTATGAGGAAATGATCATATTCATAAGTCGAAGAATCCTGAGATTAAAGCCACGGGAAGAAGAGCAGAAGATCACATTTCTTTGGTTGTAACTTGCTGCTCGGTCCTTTGTTTTTTAGACGCGGTGCGTGAGGTGAGAAAATACTCGTCTACAGAGCTCGGGAAAGAAGCCAAACTACAACCCAACATGTATGACCACATGCACATGAAGCTTTTCAGAGCCCAGAGGAACCTCTATATCTCTGGATTTGCCCTCTTTCTCTGGCTGTGAGTGCTCTTCCTCTGAATCTGAACACGGGAAAGCCCAAATACTTGAGTTGACTAATTTATAGTATGTTAAGTTTACAACGTGTACAAAAATTCACAAAATTAAGATATAAATTTTGCTAAAAAAATTCAGTTCGGTAAAAGCACCATATCACCTTGAACCTCGTATGTGACATCGCAATTATACAACAACGTCATTTTAAAATGTTAACTTACTTTTACTGTTACTTTTCTCATTTTCTTGTCACTGATAATTGAACAGGGTTTAAGTTTTTCAACTGTTGTGAGATTAAATGTGATTTTTATTTATGTATTTTCAAGTCAAGAGTACACGATGATGAAAAAAAGCATTAGATACCTTTGAACCCAGTTTTCCTTTATGCACCTGTTTTTTGACTTTTTTTTTGTTTGTTTTTTTTGACCTTTTTTTCAGGGTTATGAAGCGAGTGATCACCTTAATTAACCAACTAGCGACAGCATCCAGCACCTCTGTAGCGCTCCAGGCACAGACTGACCACGCCAACCAGGCAGCTGAGAAGTACATGCAGGACAACGAGCTGCTGAAAAAGGTCGTCCACGCCACGTGTCGAAAGAAAAATCTTCAACATTGTATTATTTGTTTCTTTTTACTTCATGTATCTATTTTTGGTAACTGGATTATTTTTTACCCACCATTCATTTAACTAAAAGGCCCTAATGGGATTCTACGTGTTTAATTGTCATGATGTTGCGTATCGTTCAGACTCTGATGGAAGGGAAAGGAGATGAGGCTACTGCAGAGGGCATGGAGCTGCTGAGGAAGGAGGTGGACAAAGTGAAAGAAGAGCTGAAGACAGCACGAGATGGTCAGTGTCCACATATTAAAATGAGCACTGGTACATTAATGCTTGTACACACGAGCAGGGATGAGTAGGTAGGAGTGGCCCTAAATGGGTCCCGATTCCTGATTGGTCTAAATCGTAACACTGATAAGCTCCTGTGCAGGTCAGCGTTGCTATTGATATTTTAATGTATTTCACTTTTATTACAGGTAAGAATTTTTGAATTGGTGTCGATGATGATTTGTCACACTGTGCACACACAACATGTTTTTGTGATCCTTTTAATGTGTGTTCAAGCTGAATTTCCTTTGTGACAATGATACCGTTCAAGCGGAGCCGGGTTGAAATGTGTGTTTTGATCGTTTCCTCTCCAGCCGTGAAGACGTCTGAGGCAGAGGCGGATGTGACCAAGAGGCAGATGGATAGCCTCGCCAGGGAGTACGACCGACTACTGAAGGAGCACCAGGAGCTCCAGGTGATGTTTGCTACTATCATTACCAACTGCTTTATCTCAAATCAAAACTTTCACCAAATCTGTTGTAGCCAAAAATGACTTTAACTTACTGTGGCGTGCTTGTTACTGACAACGTGGCGTTGTGTGTATTGTTAATATACCTGTACACACGAGAGTCGTCTCCTCCAAACTTAATTTGAAGAGTTACCTAGTTTGGATGTAATCTCTCAGGAAATGATCCCGTTTCATCACTTTGACCATTTCATGCTCAAATCACTGCGATATCTCTGACTTTTCTTTTATTGTTTCTCTCCAGAATCTTCAAGGTGGCGGAGACAAAAAGGATGACTGATATCGTGAAATCTGTCAGGTTAACTGTTTACGCGGTGAAAACCCACTGCTGAGCTTCCTGTAACACCTTGGATCACATTGCAGACTTCGGATGACATCATAGGGGTTTATTTGGTCAACAGAGCGGCTGTGGTGGGAGATGGATTTTGGATGGATTTTCCCGGCAGTGTGATGAAGAGGCCTGCACACACTCTCAGGCAGATTATATCGTTCAATGTCAAGTTGGTAATCACTTCAGGTCACATGCGATATGAAAGGGTTTTGCGTTTTGTTGTCTCGTTTCCTTTGGCGTGAAGGATTTGTAGCAGAAGTTAAATCTAGTTCTGTGATAAACGATGATGAATGTATTTTGATAGAAAGGTTTCTTACTGTGTTTCTCTTTGGCACATGATGCACTCAGTTTGAGTTTGACTTTTTACACCTGCACGGCTGCGTGAGCAACCATCTGATGCAGAGTTTGGCATTGATTCCTTGTAGTAGCTCTTCACTGTTCTTCACGCTGGGCTGGAGCAAAACATCAGTCGGAGCGTCACAACGTCCATCTGCTACTTTCTTCTTCTGTTTTCCGGCACAAAAATATTCTTTAAAATATATATGGCTGTTTATACGACAAGTTTTTATAGAATTAAGACACATTTGATTTAATTTTATATTTTGAGAATTTGTTTATTTGATCTTTAATGTACTTATCTATTCTCTTCGTTGGCTTATAAAATGAATAAAAGTAATACATATCGTGTCCAGTCAGTGTCCTTCCACAGGTCTACAGTGAGTTCGTTGTGCATGTAAATGACACGTCTTCATAGTGTTTTCACCCCCGCTATGGATATAATATATATGTACATATATACAGTATATGTGTATATACATATGTACACAGTATATATTAATCAGCAACTCTTAAAAGACCAACAACAACAACATACATCAAGCTGCAACATATAATATTGAAATAAGTATTAAATCATAAACTACCTTGAAGAAAAAGAAAAAGACCGACGCATACACACATCAGCCCACAAATACATTCAGTAATGGTTGCAGGCTGCTACAATTAGTACAATAATTATGTAGATCATCATTTTTTTCCCATGTGATTGACGTGCTCGTGAGCCTATCACATCTTTACCAGGATAAAGAAATGTAAACAGACGCCGTTGATATTCTAGGTTGAGGCTCTTGTAACCCAGAGGTTGTAGGAAGAGCTGCAACATGTAGAAAAGTGCAGTGACGATGACTGATGATTTTTATCTTATCAATCTTATCAATCAGTTTGGACAACGTGTTTGTTTAAAAATAGCAAATACATAAAAATACTTACCAGAAAAAAACACCAGGGACGGTTCAGATTTGAGCAGATTGGAGCCTGGAGGTCAGAGCAGACCGGTTAACGGTTGTCATGTTATGAAGATCCAAGCAGCTTTGATGCTGTGATAGAAGCGATAAGATGATCATTTCTACAGACGTCATTGTTTCTCCTCTTCACACTGTGCCTGTGGAGTAATTATGAAACTTTTCTATGCAACAAATTAGCACCCATATGTACTTTGATCGAATATTAAAAGTTTTATTTTCATATTTCATGTAACATTGAGGATGTCTTTTGCAATTTTACAAAAATAATCCAGTAAAATTGTGTATAATGGTTTTTTGTTTTTTTTAAGCAAGTAAAAAATGTCTTACATTGTTGAGATAAAGACTTCTGTCCTTCATTCCTCTTCCTGCTGAGACATACAAACTTCCCGAAACGGAATATTTCCATTTGGGAGACATCATGTTGGAAAACAAAGTCTTAAATAAGAATAATAAGAATAATGATAGTAATAATAATAAATATAATATTAGTAATAATTATTATATTTATTATTATTATTATTTTACAAATACAGAGACATGTTTGTCATCACATACAGTAGGTATCAAAGAGCCTTCTCCATGATTGATTCAGGTACTTATTTTAGAATGATAATGGCGTTCACTAAGAGTAAAACCTGAGACTGTGAAGTTTTTGTTCATGGATTTTGTGCATATAAATACGCCCAAACGTCCAACACAACATGGAAAGAGACTGACCATTGAAACACATAGTGAAGCCTTTGTCTTCACTGCACAGCCCATTCACAAAAAACCTTCAAAAAGCACCAAAACCTCAACAGAAAGCACTTTACTATCACAATAGAACTCTTATCTCCAGTCGTGTCGCTGTCCAGTGTCTGTCAAACTCCTTTGTTTAGCTTGTATTGTTTCTCATTCGTAAAAAAAAAGCATCTGCGCCATGTAAAGCAATGGTGGGGCTCAGGAATAGAGTTTGAATCCGACCTTTTAAACAAAACTGTAAATCAAGAGTGCCGTCCGACCCAACACAGATCTGAATGTTTCACAATGCAAACCCGTGCTGACAAATTCATGACTAATTCAACAGAATTCTGTCAGACAAACTCTAACCTGACCACCGGGAAACCAAAGAAACATTTACATGCTAGCAAAAGCATTCCTTTCATCTTCATCAGTGAACAAACTCACTATTTGCCTCACAACAATGAACACGATCATTTAATGCAAAGAATTGGGCTTCACTTCCTGTTGAGGCGGAGGCATCTGAGTGGCCAACCACCTGACAATAAAACTCTTTGTAAACAGGCACAAAGCAGCACAAACGGAGCTCAAACAACTGAGACTATTTGCATAGAGTTTTCAGTTAGGTGGAGGGCAGAGTTCACACAGGTAAGTGTATCATGTGACAACACAATGCTGTACTTGAGTCTCGGTTTTGTACCAACATGGCCTTATAACTCCAGTTCTGACCACATAACTGTAAAAATATATGAACTTTTTTCACGTCTAGGAGGAGGGTCTGTTGCGTGGCCTCTTTTTGGCTGCAGACCTTGGGTTTCTCCACCTCCTTGTCAGAATATGGGCAGGAAAAAAAGACTAGTTGAGATGAACGGTGCTGCAAATCATCTGAGGCTCCAGTCAGGTCCCAGGTTCAGAAACTGGCAGGTGGGACGGACCCCCCCATCACCAAAACTCAACTAACAATTCAAAATCTTTCATGAACTCGGACCTGACGGTATCTAAAACCCATGGGAGTCCAATCGAGTCCTACAATTTACGTCTGAATGTGACATCAAAGACAGCGTTTCAACTCAAGGGTTTCTCTCCAGCCTGCAGAGGAGTTGTTCAATACCAAACAAGTTCCTAACACTCATCATCATGTTCCACTCTGATATACACACGATTATATGGTACAAGGCCATTTTAAGCATCCATAATGCCATCCGGCCACCTTGTGGAGATCAGGTACTGACAGAGCCATCTTCAACATTTGCACAAACTCGCTAATTAGCATTAGAAAATATGTTTCAAAGAATGAATCCTATGACTAACAATTTCACATCGGCAAAGTGCACAAAACACATTACAATCAGTGTTTGAACGAAAAGACATCATTGGACACTCAACATAAAATGGTGAGAGTAAAAATTTACACCACCGTAAAGAAATTGCTTCGTTCTGTGACGTAATGTGTAAAATCAAGACGATTAGGTCCACATTGGATGTTTTTCGACCTCACATTTTGACAGATTTTCAATGTCAAAAAGAAGAACGGGATTATTTTCCACACAAGAATCTGGGAAAAAAACCCCCAAAAAAAACATCCAACATGACTCGTCCATCAACTTGATTTCTGGTTTTACATCACAAAAACCCTGCTAATGATTGTAAAAAAAGGTGATATTCCCTCTGGAATTTTAAAGTGTTAAACGTTAAACAGCATTCAGAGCAATAAATTATCATCTGCTCAGGACTGTGTGATATGACTTCTTTTTCTTTTTTTTTTGAACTAACATACAGATAACAAACATTGAGGTAACTTCAGGATATGAGGCACAACTGTTCAAATATACATCTGACAAATCCCTGAAAGTCATGTTCAGGCACACATCTCCACTATAGTTAATTTACTTTCTTAAAACGTTTAAAATTCTTCACTTATTTCTTCAAAGGCATAAACATCTTTTTATACCCGGAAGCAGCAGTTTTTTTTCGTTATCTACTTAAAATGGATGGTTACTGTGACTGGACATGAAATAAAATGCTCCTGCGTGTTTGTGTTACTTTGACTTCTGGCAGATTCGATCTGTTCCAAGTGACATCTTCCCTGAACCTTCCCGTATGTAACAACAGATATATAGTAGATCTGGTCTAGGCCCACGTAATCAAGTGGCCCAAATCTGTTCTGAGGGGGAATAAAAGCTGTTTTTTGTGATCTCCCTGCTCAGAAAATCTCTCCTCTGTGTCCCGTGCAGGCAAGAAAGTAAGACCTGAACCCCACCTGTCGTGAGTCCAGCCTGTAGCCTGACACAGGGACCGTTAGACTGGGGTCTTCAATATGACTGGTCGATCGGTGTCACATGACAAGAAAATGTTGTACGTTTTTAAAAATATTTTTTAGTTTGGTGGGAATATGAACATATATTTCAAAGTTCAGGACACATGATAATACCCCTAACCCTTATAATGTATAAACAATGAGTATCGGTCGGACTTTGTCCATCTGGTTCAGCCAATCACGGAGCGCCTAGAGGAGGAGCCATTTTCACACACGTCTGACAAGAGCTCACAGCGGTCAGCGCAGCTTCTGTGTGTATGATTCCGTTGGCTTGTACTGTCTTTAGGCCTTCATTCTTTTAGAGTAAACATCAATCCATCCCCTCGTTTGATTCTGTTTTCATTTTTTTGTATTGCGCCCCCTGCTGCGTAAGGCCACTTCTCATCAGTAACATTTCAAAGAGAAACCCATAAAGGCAGCTTAATAAGTGCTGGTGTTTGGAATGATGGTAAAAGTCACATTGCCGGTCTAATATCTTGTGCCAAATATTGATATGGTATCTTTGTAAAGTTTAAACAGCACATACATTCAAGAAACATTTCAGTCATATCAAACATCTTTCACATGTCTAGTAGTATAAATATAGATTTTCAGCTTTATATGAGATGATCAGACACAAAATGTGATTCCCTGCAAAGCTTGTGTGTGTGTGTGTGTGTGTGTGTGTGTGTGTGTGTGTGTGTGTGTGCACAGTATCATGGTGTATAGTGTGTGTGTGAGTGTGCTTGTGAGTGTGGCTGCATTTGTTCATCTGTCCTGGATGCGTCACAGTCGTGTCTCCCTCTCCGTGCTGCTGTCTGACATTAGCTGTGATTGGTTAGAATTTGAAATGACGTAATCTTCCTTCCTGAGTGCCTCCAGCTCGGTTCCTCCATTGGCCAGAGCTCTGTGAGCAGCGTTTCTTTCCTCCTCCTTCAGCTGGTGGCTGAGGAGGATGAATCCTGGGATGCAAAGAACAAAGGAGATAGTCCGCAGGCCCAGAGTCAGGCCCAGGTATGCTATCCTGAAAACAGACGTGTTGATGGGTAAGCAGTCGTTTACATATATCGGATATGTTTTCAACATGCAGAATGGGAGATGCATTTAAAACTGAAATAAATAGTGGGTTTTTTTTGTGGTTTTACTCGCTGTTATTGAATGTAACAGATTAACTCTAAACTCTCTAAATAAATGTGAAGTCCAAACAGAACCCTACAGAGAGAACTCATTTCACATGACCTCCAAAGTTCAAGCTCATCTTTAAATAAAGTTTGAATACTTACATACAGTCATTATCCCCCCAAAAAAAGACTTCAGATACTTCAGATTAACACCAGCAGCTACAGTAAATTACTTTTACTCACACATTTATTTTGAAATGAGATGCCTGTCACTCAGATACCTTTTACTCGAGTACGGCCTTGTGGTACTCTATCTACCTGTAGGCGGTGGTGTTGTAGATTCGACAGGCTCCGATGCCTCCACACCTCTTCTGACCCCATTTCAGACATGTGGTGTCAATGATTGCTCCAAAGTAAATGGGGGCTGGGATCCCTGCTGTAAGACCACAAACACATCAACTGTCATCACACACATCTGGGACTCTTCCTCTGCTCAACGGGGATGTCATGTGATATCCCAGCTGTTTCAGTTATACCGCATAATCCGATTAATGATACATTTAGTCTAAATGGGGATTATTACCATGATTAGAGGATTAAAATGAACTATTTTCTGTCAGATGTCACAAGTGTGAAGAATGTCACGGAGGGCAAAACAGACAATAAGATGCAGCTGAGTCATTCCATTGTCGTCTTTAGACATTTTGACAGAGGGGGCAGCAGCACAAATCCTGTTTATCGACTCATTTTCCCTTCTTCCACCGACAAGATATCAGGCAAGCAGCAAGCTTTGATAGCGGAGCAGGTATTTCATTTTGTTGGTAAACAGTAAACATTAAGGGGTTAGATTGGTGATTACATTCATTTACAGCTAATTAGGAATTATTCTGGAATACACTTTTATTTTTGCCTTGAGATGGGACACAGAGAAAATCAATCTATCGTGATCTTCCGTCAAGTTCCAAAGCAGGATATGACATCATATAGGGTGAGATTTGAAGGATACTTACCAAGCGTACGTGTTGCCAAAGTGTGGAACCCCAACGCCAAAGATTTCAGCTGCGGTTTGATGCACCTGCACGAAGAAACACTTATCTTAATCTGAAAGAGACAGGATGTTGAATATCCTGTAACACCTGCTGAGGTCTATTTAGTCTTTAGTATTTCATCACACACATCATGTGGCTACAATTAAATAATTAATTGTAATTAAAAAATTAATTAATTAAAGCATTTGGAAAAAAAAGAAAGAGAGAATTCAGATTTTTTTTTAGATTTTTGACTCTTTTTTTTCTTTTTTTAATGATTAACATTTTTTTTACTGTTCTGACTTTGTTGGTTCTGACATTTTTTGCTCAGAATTGTGCGATTTCAGTCAAAAGACTTGAACAAAACCACTAGATGGCGCTGTGAGGCCAACATGACAGAATTCTGGGCTCTGCTACATATTTCATCACAATCAGCCTAATTGAGAGTTTGAGGACACAGTATGAGAAGATTAAAAGGAAAAATCCTCTCCCAGTGACCTTAAACAGATTACTGTAATCACTGCAGCAGTGAATTAAACAACATTTACACACCATGGCTTCATATTTTGTGGGACAACGTGCAAAAAAACCCAAAACATTTATCTCAAACACACAGATAAGATAATAATACAAAAGAGTAAATAGTAAACAGTTCAGGTAAAATCAAATCCATTTATGCTAAAACATACAATACAGGAGCAGGAGAAACAGAAGACAGGATGTACAGTATATTATTGTCTTTGATGATCTGCATAGCAACGCACTCAGAAGCCAGAATGATGACGTCATCGATGGACGCTGATGGACGGAAATATTACAGTAGAGACTGACAGGTAGGACTCGTTGCTGTAGTGCCGAGGACTAGATGGACTACGGCTACTGGAGAGCAAATCCATTGCTGGCGTGAACGACAAAGTCTTAAATCTGACCTGATAAGAAACATGTAGCCCGGCGTCCCACCGAGGGAGATGATGAAGGACGTGATGACAGACAGAGCCAGGAAATACGGGAACATCCTGTCACAGTCGTCCTTGTGAGTGCACTGGCCCGTCCTGGCCGTAAAGTTTCCAACCTCACCGACGCAGCTACAGTTAGTAAACACCTGGAAACACGGACACGGCGACACACACGTAAGAACAATAACAAGCTGATGATCTGCACATTTCACACGTTCTTTAAAATCTTACAGACTTACTGTGTTTTTCCCCGAGCCGGCAGAACCGGTACAGCCGGCGAGGCACGGAGAAACATACGTGATGCCGTTCACACCGCAGACTGGATCCCAGTCACTCCCTGAACACACACACGCCGAGTTACAGGCTGTGACCACTGAGTGCTTATCATAGGATATATCATCCACCCTGGAGGAGAGAGGGAGAGGGACAGAGAGAGAGAGGGAGGGAGAGAGAGAGAGAGAGAGAGAGAGAGAGAGAGAGAGGGACAGAGGGAGAGAGAGAGAGAGAAAGGTTGGAGGTGAAACGTCCAATAACTCAATCAAAACTCTATTAAAAACAAATAACTTACCCAATATATGTAATAAACAGTCTTGACTAATAATGTAATGTACTTAGAGCTTCATCTATCTATCAGTCTGTCTGTCTGTC
>OMNV01009202.1:0-17052 GCA_900303265.1 Brotula barbata | reverse complement strand
TGCCCCCAACCCCCCCCACTACTCCACTCCCTCAAAAAGTGAACTGGACTTTCTCACTTTTTGCACTTCCTCACTACTGCACATACCATTAACTATATCACAATCATTGTAATCCTTTAATCACAACTGCATCTGTACATACTTTATTATACTTCATTCATACTGTACCATAGTCATAGCCTGTTTATAGTCTGTACATATCTGTATCATAGAAATGTATATCAGTATATAGTCAGTCATATATATTTTCATATTTATTCATATACACTTATAGTCTACTGTTTACCATAGTATTATAGCTTTTCACTCTGTACATACCTGTACTATAGATATGTGTATATTATCATTTCATACTTGCACTGTATATCACTATGTATATACTATGTACATATACTACGTATATACTGTATCTAGCTATTTATTCACTGCTGATGCACTTCTGGTTAGACGCTAGCTGCATTTCGTTGCTTTGTACTTGTGACATGTGCAATGACAATAAAGTTGAATCTAATCTAATCTAATCTAATCTAATTATGAGATAAAAGCCCAAAATTTCGACTTTGGAATAAGATGTATGCGTGCACTCACAGCAGTGGTGCTAAGGCTTTTTTGAACCCATTAATTTGTGTCGAATTCACACATATAATGGCAGAGTTGTCTGCTGGTATCCTGAATATCCTTCACATTGGATGAGTGACAAAAATGAAACAAACCCAATGACTTGTACTTGACGTTTGATTCACAAAATTTCTCATGAGTGTGACAACCTGTTACAGATGGCTGGAAGCCAACCCGCCGAGTGTTCAGCGTGTTTTCAGTAGAGTGTTCACTAAGTCCATGGGCCAAGATGGACTGCCACTACACTGCACTTCACATAGGCCTAAACTGAATTTTATTTCCTGATTTTAGTTCCTGATTGAAGGTAAGAACTAAGCTAAGGTACTAAACTAAGGTAAGCATTAGATTGTTTTTTTTTTTGTTTTTTTTTCTTTCTTCAACTAACAGGCAGCAAACACAAGAAATAAAAGTCAACGGTGCTGTAAACACAGAAGATGGTCTTTGACCCTTGGAAAGTAACTGACAGTTAGCCAATGATTACCAAAAACAAAGTCAACAGTCACGTGTCCTCGTCTTAATATTTAAGTGTCCACATAGACAACCTTTGCTGGAAAACACGCATTGATGACCTGTGTAATGCTCTGCAGCAGAGACGGAGCCTGTATGGAGTGAGCAACCAGATCATTCTGTCCTTTTATTGATAAGGCCTAGTGATTGAAAGGTCGCCGGTTCAATCCCCTGCTCCATCAGATTAGATTAGAAAGCTTTATTGTCATTGTACAGGATACCTCGGAATTAGGAGCTCTAGTTTTGATCAGCGCATTTAAAAGGACAATGTAAGAGCCAAAACATTTGAATGATGTTCCACTTTATTTTGTATCCAACCTGCTGAGGAAGGTTGGTCATTTGCTGTCAATCTGTTCATTGTGGCCATCTGGATGTCACTTTCAGTAACAGTGCACAACTTAAGTAATAAGTCATAAGTTTGGCCGTGATAGATGTTGGCAAGATGTAAGTTAGCGTGTCACGATCACAATTAAGCAGAAAATATTTTTAAAAAAAGGCTTTTGTGGATTTGTTGACCTTGAACATGTGAATCTGTAAACTGTAGAGCCTTTATGCTGTCGGAGTATCATTGTGCCTATCGTTCTGTTTCCTTTGGACTAACTTGGTCCGGGTAAGGAGTTTGAGTTGCCGGTAAACCTGACATGCGCCATCGTTCACTTGTCGCCATGGATTCGTGAGTAGCCTGCCAGGTGTTATTTCAAGGCTGTCAAGTTTAAAGCAACGTGCAGACATATGAGCGAGGTACAGCACAAGGACACGCGTCAAAACAGAGCTCTCGATATTCAGCACGCACAACACACACAGCTGCTGCAAGTATAAAAAGCAAGTAAAATAGATCAAAAGATCAGTAGATCAATAGATGAGATGAGCTTTGATGATCCCACACCGGGCAGAAGAAAAACAGAGACAAGACACAAACAGGAACAGAATGAAAATAGCAGAGAGTCTTGGCAGGTAGGGCTGGTATGAGTGTAGGGTGACCAGATGTCCCGCTTTGTGCGTGACAGTCACGCATTTCCGTAATTTTCAATCGTCCCACAAATTGAGACGCTGTCCCGCATTGTTATTGACAGTCAGACTCCAGTTTTGAAATGCGTGTTTTACCGTATAATCTGGCATTTATCAAATGGCTGTGTGTGGAGAAAGCAGTGTGAGAGCTGCCATCAGGGGGTGGGACGGGCTGCGTTATCATGATCATGTCAATCAAACTAAGACGCTGACGCAGGTTAAAGGTACGCCCACGCCCCCAATAACAAACAATGATAACGGCATCGGCATGCAGGAGACATGGAGGAAAGGGATAAATGCATGACCCGTACATCTAAGAAAAGGAAATGCAGCTACAACAAAGACTGGGAAACCATTTACCCCTGGGTGAAACCAGTGCAGGGGAAGTGTACTAAAGTTTTTTGAAAGTTGCATTTAAATAAAATATATTTGCTAAGTTTGTATTTGCAGTCTGTTTTGTGCTACTGAATCAACCAGATGGCAAAGGATAGTAATATTATAAACTAGGGGGCAGAATAGAAATGTTGGGGTTTTTTTTAAAGTTATTGAAGGCAACCTCAATGCATTGGTGTCCTGCATTGTCCCACATTGTCCCACATTGTCCCACATTGTCCCACACAAACGTAGTCTTTGTCCCACATCTGGTGAATTGGGATCTGGTCACTCTATATGAGTGTGATTATTTCACAGCAGTGATGAGATGCTTGCACAAGTAAGAATAAATAATTCTACAAGAACTGGTAGAGCTTCATTGTGGACAGTCCAGATATTGTGTGTGTGTGTGTGTGTGTGTGAGGTCATTTATTTACTGTTTTGTGTCCTTATGGCCCTTGTTTCGATTTGTAGCGTCTGCCAGAAGGAAACAGGTGGTCGGATGGATGGGAGGAGGAGTCCATCAGGGAAGGACCCAAGGATAGAGGAGCTGAGGAAGGAGGAGGCGTCCTCACTGCTCAAGCATTACCGGAAGGCACGTTGCTTAATGATGACGAGCTCTCAAATTTGTTTGTTTGTTGTCCCTTTAAAACCCGTATGACGGACGTCGCTGGAGTCCTGAGCCGTAGCTTTGTTTGTTATGATGCACTCGGCTGGCAGCTGAGCGGCAGACCAGTCCAATCGGTAACCGATCACACTGACCGGGGCGTGCCTGACTTCCGCGTCTCATGAACATGCGTTTCCATAGTGGTCCCCCAGCGAGCCTACCGGTCCTCATTCCTCAGTCCTCAGAGCTAGAATAAACGTAACGGGACACACATACACAAACTCTCTCTCACAACCACACGCAGCACGTTCGTTGTATCCCTCCCTGTGTGTGTGTGTGTGTGTGTTTGTGTGTGTCTGTTAGTGCAGCTCAGTCGGTTTCGTGTTACATCCGTTTCCTGGACTTGACTCAGCCTGTTGCTTCGCTTTTGCCAGCAAATCACTCTCTCTCTCACACACACAACACGAACATAATACACACACTTCCACGCACGGTTAGGACAAACAACAAAGAAACTGGAGAGCCGTGCTTTTAGGACGAGCAGGACCAGGACTGCGTCGACTGGAGCTGAACCTGAGCTGAGACGTGGACCGTAAGGACCAGGAGATTCTGAAGGTTCCGGACTGAGACCTGAAGAGGAATAAACATTCGGACATGAATCCGTGGAACACTAAAACCTGCATTCTACTGCCACTTACGGCTCTACTACTGGGGTAAGTACTGCTTCAAGTAGGTACTTAAAGGTAATACTGCTACTGTCAGAACCAAGAAGACCTGAACCCTGCAGAGCTCCTGGAAGCTCTTCAAAGTTTGATGAATTGAAACGGTAACTGAGGAAACGTTCCATCGTCCTGGCGTGTGTACTCTATAGTAGTTTTACAGAGATGGATTTGTGGAATGTACGAATCTGTTCCTGTTACCAGGTACACTTCAAAGACTGAGGGTCCAGGAAAATAATCACGATCATTTAGCAACCTGAAAAATGTAAAAATGTCATTTACCATTGTTATTTCTGCATCGAACACACATACGTACATTTTATTATTCAGTCCCGTAGACGTTATGTCCGCCAAAAAGATAAAATAAAATAAACCAATCATACGTGAGAGGTTACACCTGCCTATATGTATAACAACTTATAATATATATATAATATATAATAATAACTTGGGCAGATTTATCAGAGATTTTCCTCAAAATTTTGGACAATTTTTGCGTCTTGGTTAGTTTGTAGAATAGTATATTGAAACAGCTATGGGCCGCTTAACTCAAAATTATAATTAGCGTAAAGGTATTGTAGTTAAACCACTATGTATATTTTTCAAAGGCATCAATCAAAATTTATCAACCAAAATTAGAATTTATCACTCAAACTATCTGTTGACTCCTACACACATTAAAGTTGAAGCTTCCTCCCTTTTCTCGATGAGAAAAGGGAAACTTTTTATGATTTTAGATAGCCGCAGAGTTTTGGAGGTGAGAGTTAGGCGCTAAGCTAGCTTGCGGGGTTTTTGTCGCCGCCTGCAAAAATGAAGGAAGTATTTACGGAAAGAGCTTGTTGGGAACAGCATTTTTATCAAACTGGCTAATGATGACTAGATTACAAAGGTTATTGCGAAATGTAGGTATTTTCCAGGGCGGCACAGTGGAGTGGTGATTAGAACTGGATGGGTAAAAGAGTTAATTTCCCTATAGGTTGTTACGCGGCGGTCTTGGGAACTAAGGACGAAACATACAAGCGAACGTGCAATGAATGGTGGCAAAATAAATGAGCAATTTATTGTAACTCACAAAATATGATTTTCAACAACCGAAAAGTTTATTTACAATGAAGCTCTGCTTCAGGGCGGACCAAAATAACAAACAGAACAAAACTATCTCCCATGTATTTCAGCTAACTTGTCCCTTACAAAATAAACCAACCAAAAGGTTATCTCTAAATAAACTTAACTCCCTACACTAAACAAAAGAGGAGAAAACAGTGATTCAACAAAATGGCAGTTCACCCCTACTGCTTCGTGGTATATATATATATATATACACAAGGTATTATTTACAAGGTACACGGAGAACACACAAAGAACAAGCGGCCGGAGTACATACAAACAACACTGTCACACTACAACTAAATCTGGAGTTTACACAAAAGAGAGAAAACACACATCCTACTCAGACTCACCAAACACGCACACAAATCACATAAATGTTCAAATCACAATAATGGCCCAAAAGCTCACTGACAACCCTGGAAAAACACGTGGTAACTTCTTTGGGAGACCACTGAGGTTATATGGGCCTCCCACCTTCCAGATTCGATGACTTTTGTTGAAATACAAGTTCATCAAAATTCCATTTTTGTTGAACTTGACAGTGCCTCCCTGGACTTTGAACGGGGAGTGAGAAGCCGTAAGCTGTCTTCCTACTTTTTTCCACTTAATTTCATTGCAGTTTAGTGATTGTTTTGCTAACTCTACCTCTCTTTGACTCATTAAGTAGGTTTATCATTGTCAGCCTTATCGTTCGCATCATTGTTACAGTTATTATTTTTGTTGTTGTAATTATCAGTATAAATTCATTGCATACAGCTTTTGACCTATTTTGCTAATGCTTTGGGTTTTGATTTTTGTTCCTCATGTAACTGACTTTGCTCACTTCCTGTTTCTCCCTAATCCTTTTGGATCCCTAAAGCGATGGCATGCTTTGGGTACAGTGTATCTTTCATAACCTATTTTATTTGGACATAACCTGTATTGTTTTTTTTTTGTTTGTTTTTTACTGAGGATTTCCCAACATGTTGCTTGGTCACACCAGGGCTGCAGAAAAAAAAGTGGCTCAGTGCGTCCCAGCAACCAGCGTGCCATCGTAGCGATGGTTGAGTGCCAGAGGTGACGTTTTACGTCTCAATCTGAACAAGGACCCACACACGCAAGATGTTACGACAGCAGCATCCTATTTTCTTAAGGAGGAGAGAACGAACATACAATGTACCTTTGATTTGTTCAAAGGTTATCATAATGTCAGAATCTGCACATTGCGTTTACGTACAGCTGTATTGTTCTGACAGGGCATGCACATTGCTTTGTTTAGAACAGTTGCTTTCATAAGCCTGCAATATGCATATTTCATGTTCTTTTAAACCTGCCCTGAGTTAACTTTTCATTCATTCATCAAGTCGCTCTGGTTGCCTTTTTTCTGGTTGCACTTCTGTCTCAGAGCCTCCTTTAGCGTTAATGCACTGCACATTTAATGTTTTCAGGTATGAACATAAAGGTTTGTTATTTTAATGTAATACAAACAAAAATTGTGCAGTGCTGCTAAGTTTTGCGTTTTTCAATACAAAAGTTGTATCAGTCACATAGTCTGTGTATCGGTATTTTTTTCAACATTTCCAACACATTTTAAAAAACAAAAAAAAAACCACCATGATAATATTGCTGAACGTTATATCTCTACCCTTGACTTGGAAACATTGAAGTCAATTTTGCGTCGTGATATTTCGTTTTCTGCTCTTCTTACACTGAAAATGAAACAACAGTATTTGATTGGTGAAATTTGTTGAAATGGAAAGGCAGAACTCATGTTCTCCTACTCCTGAACAACAGACTAACAGGCTTAAAATGCAAACTCGAGCTGCTGTCCACTGATGAAGATGAATGTCTTTCTTGACAGAGTATGAATATGGTGGCCAGTCGCCACCTGGCATTGCAGATTAGGTGCCAGTCAGTCTCATGAGTTAGTATCTCGCGGCAGGTCACCGTCAAAGGTAAACCAGGGTCAGTGGCGGTCGAAGAAGAGATAGAATCAGGCTGTGAAAAAGCTGGCCACGCAGCTGACTTAAGAGCTTAAAAGAAGAGGAACCTTGCCTCAGCCTGAGACCGATTCTGTCAAAGGGTGTGTGTCTGTAGCATGAGAACAAGATATTCGCTGTTTTGTAAGTCTTCATTACAGAAATTGCCACTAATTTTAAATATATGTACACTCACACACACACTCAGCCTGCTTGGTTTTGAGTGGGAGTAGCCATATCTGGTGTCTGAACATAAGTGGGTGTGCATGTTGTGTATTGTATGTGTTAAAGCTGAAGCTATTTGCTGTCTGTCTGATGTAGATATAGTAAATGGTAAATGGACTGTATTTTTATAGCGCTTTTATCCAAAGCACTTTACAATGTTTGCCTCATGTTCACCCATTCATACCCACATTCACACACCAACAGCCAAGGTAACCATGCAAGGCCCACTTACTTGGGAGCAATTTGGGGTTAGGGTCTTGCTCAGAGACCTTTGACATGGACATGGAAGAGCGGGGGATCAAACGGGCAACCTTTCGATCACTAGGTGATCACCTTACCACCTCTACCATGGCGCCCGCAAGATACTGTATGTCGTCCTTGTTCCAGTCAAATTACTTTTTACTCCTCGTTCTAACGATTTTGCGAATTCCAATCTGTACAGTTAAAACAGCCTTTAATATTTGGCATCATGCCACATCGCCACTCGTTACGAAGCCCTGCCCTCTCTCTGTAACATCATGAGACTGGCAGCCTGACGTAGATGTCAGTTTGATCACTTCTGGTGGTACGTGTATATAATAATATAATGTACTGTTGATAACACGGGAGTGTCACCATTGAATTCCCTGTGCCTGGGTATGTGCATTAAATATGAAAAAGGCACACAACGATAGCCTCAGATAGCAGCAAGTTGACCAAACTCTTAGGTCTGAAAGTCTCCATGTGTGTCCAGTGGCATGCAATATTTGCTTATGATTCATCCGGTTTGAAAGAAAGATTGGACATCGATAGGCTGGAGAGGGAAGTGGTGGATGTGCCTCTGTCCAAGTGAGTCTCTTCCGCCTCTCCCTCACATCCCCCTCCCATGCCTTTGCTTTGACACCTTGTCCCACTGATCTCAGCCCTTTTCTGCTTGGTTTCCCTAGTGACACAACTATGATCTCATTCTGGGGTTGAGTGATACCAATTATCTAGAAGCAGTACATTCTCCCTAGTATACTGCAGTTTGGAGTGACATGGAGTTAGGCCGGTTCTGGGCCAGACGGAGAGCTAGGCAATGTGGGAGAGGGGCAACTTGATCGGGGAGTAAACAGAAGAGCTCAGGACGTGAGTCAAGTGACGTGATGTTATGTTTCGTAAATCAAATCATCTAAGCCTAACGTAATAAAAACAAAGACAGGAAAGAGAAATATAGAGGTGGGTTACTGTATTTTAATGGAATGTCAGTCATCAGTCTGTCTCAATGTAGAGTGCACTAAACGCCAAATTACGCCCTATCCTCAATGAAGAGACATTATTTACATCTCACACAGCCCTGCAATAGACTGGCAGACTTTGTCCAGAGATTGCTGGGATGGGCTCCAGCCCCACCTGACGTGGATAAGCAGTATAGATAATGGAAGGGTGGGTGGATGGAAGGACAAGCTACCTATAGAAGGCTGTTAGGGAGTATCCAACCACATAGGCCGTGAAATTGGTTTATTAAAATTTAACATATACAGTACTGGTCAAGAGTCCTAGTCCATTATTAGATTTGTTTTTTTATCAATGCTTTCTATCTCTCTATTAGAATCCAACCAGAAAATACAGGAAATGTGTCGTGTCAATGTGTGCAGTATTAAAAATCAGAAAAGAACAGCTTCTACAGGCTGAAGGGTCAAGGATTTAATGTGACCTCCCTTTACACTTGATCAATAGCATGAAAAGGTCTATTGCACCAGGTTTGATAGGGGTTGACCAAGACTTTTCGCTGGTACAAGCTAATAATAATTCAGGTCAAAAATAATTTTCACCAGGTGGAGACATCATTACTTCTGATTTTGTTTGCAGAAATAATTTGCTGATTTTTAATCCCATGTAAAGCAGACATCTGTTTTCTATTTTCATAGACTGTGTCTGCAGTCTAAATTTTACTAGCCAAAATGATACAGGTGCTATCAAGTGTTTGAGATTAACTCTGAACACACTTTTTGATGATAGTTAATGATAGGATTGTAGGATTATAAGAAAAAGCCCATCGCTGTTTAACTTTAGACTTTTTCATAAGCATTGTGTTCGAGCTTTAACTGCTGTTTGAAGGATTTTATCAACTTTATGAATAAGATTCAGCCGTGTTTGGAACAAAGAATTAAGGGAATAAACAATCGTTGTGCTCTCAAACCTATTCATGTGTATGATTTGGCTGCAGATTGCAGCACCGTGGGAGATTTTGGAGAAGGCTGAACTGTACAAACGTAATTTTGTAAATTGTTTTTTTGGAGATTGCTCAGAGGACATTTCCTGTGAGGTTTCGATACTTCAAACTTGTGTCGTGCTGTTCAGCAATATCGGGAACACACGTTTCGGAGATCCCTGTATTTGGAACATAGGCACAAAAAATGTGTTTGAATCCTGACAAATTTTGCAGTGGTTTTACTGGTCCGGTCAGTTTTGAGATCAAACTGGGCTGCATGTGGCCCTTGAATTAATATGAGTTTGACACCCCTGAGTAAAGCGTTTTGTAATTGAGAAACACTGCTGAGCAAACTGGACACGTGGAGGGCAGCAGGCTGTCTTCCCAGGAATACTGACTCCCAGTGTCAAGGTGACAAGGGGGTAGGTGTGGCGGATTGTGACCCGGACACCTTTCAGGTGTGCCCATCTTATGTTTGCATAGAATAATGTGACATAGTAACAAAAGACACAAATGGGCACTGCACACACCTGTGTGTGTGCAAGGGTGGATGGATTAAGCGGGTGGAAGGCAGGTGGAAGTACTCATCCGTCAAGTGTGCAAGTACGGAGGTCAACTGTGATATCAGCTGTCCTCTAAGAAGGAGCAAGAAGATAAATGTCAAACTGTTCATTTATACAATTTATCCTGTGCATATTTCCTTGAAAACACACACACCATCAAACCGTCCTAGTGCTTGGCTGTCCCAATTCAAGGTTTTCTCATGCTGTTTTTCTGTGTCAACATGCAGGTTACTCTATGTCTACTATGTGACAGGAATAGACAAAAGGTAAAGCATACACAAAACATGCACACATACAGATACAATGCACATATGCAGACACTTTGCCTTGTCATACCTTCATGGACAAGGAAATGTGTGTGTTCACAGATATGGAACGTTACTTGAAAGTTCAACCAGAGTACGGAACAGGTGAGCGCGCACACACACAAACACAAGTTTCACTTGTTCTTGACATTTGACAAGGACAGCATAGAGCCACATCAGGAACATGTCAAGGACACATTTAAGACATACGGTAAATGGACTGCATTTCTATAGCGCTTTCATCCAAAGCACTTTACAATGTTTGCCTCACATTCACACACAATTTGAGCAATATGGGGTTAGGGTCTTGCTCTGGGACCTTTGACATGGAGGGGTGGCGGACCGAACCGGCAACCCTTCAATCTCTAGGTGATCACCTTACCATCTTAGCCACGCCGCCCCATGACGGCAAGACACTCCAGGTTTGTGTCAGCGACCTGTTGTAAACATGTACGGGACTCAGATAAACGCCAGGGAGGAACACATCAGTGACATATTAGAGATATGCCTAGGATGCATCAGATTCAAAGACATGCTAGAGACAGATCAGGGACATCTCAGGGACCCACAGAGTGACTTGGTATAAGCATGTCAAGGACACATCAGGGACATGTGAGGGCATGCGGCAGGGGCACATTACATCAGGGGTGTCCAACCTTCCTGAGAGAAAGAGCAAGCTGAAGGGATAAAATCATCCGTTTTTGTACTTGATGGTAAATGGACTGCAATTCTATAGCGCTTTTCTAGTCTGGGACCATTTAAAGCGCTTTACAATGTTTGCCTCACATTCACCCATTCATACACACACTGACAGCCCAGTTAACCACGCAAGGCCCACTTGCTCTTCGGGAACAATTTTGGGTTTAGGGTCTTGCTCAGGGACCTTCGACAGGGTGTATCCAGGGATCAAACCAGCGACCCTTCGATCACTAGCTGATCACCTTACCACCGAAGCCACGTCGCCCTTGATGCCTGTAATCATTCAGACTGTAAGACGCTGTTGCCATTTCCACATGTAATCGCTCTAATCAGGATGCAATCAGTGAGCTTTGGTGGCTTGGATCCTGTGCCGGTCCTTGGTATTTCTACTTTGGGTTTGGTGTTCTTCCTTGACTCAAGTCAAATTTGGTGCTGCCTCACTCAAGTGATCACAACCAGCATGGAAAGGTCTTCATTTACAATTTGCTAAATGCGAATTGGAACTCACGTACCGAAACTGTGAAACAGTTGACCACTTGTACGTGTGTGTGTTTCAGTGTTCCAGTTGAAACAATTGTCTTAAAGGGCCCCGAGCCCCACCTGGCGGCTCCTGAGCAGTAAGTGCATCAAACTTCTGAAGTGGGACATGTAAAGACATGAGTGGGTGTGGTTCTAGACATTATTAATGGTTCCAGAACTGTTCTAGCAGCAAGGATTTTAAGGTTCCAGAAAGTCAGGATGGGACCCAATTTTTTTTGTTGTGTTTTTGTGTTTGTTGTTGCTGTTTTCCAGGTAAGATGTATTAACTATAACTAGGGATGCACAATATTGGATTTCTTGCCAATATATTACAACTCATTTGGCCGATAGTCGATACCTACTACTTTTTTCTTCTTTTTTTACCCCAGGTGAAAATCAAGTCTCTTTTATTGTGGAATTAACATTATAGTCCTAATTAGACTGCATTTTACAGTATATAATATTCATTCATTGAGCTAAATAAGAAAAAAAATATTTCAACATGGTTATGTAAAACAAGTAATATTTACTTTATATAATAATCTTTTTCAAAAACACTCGGATGATGCTCTCCCTGAGACATTCGACTAGCCACAAACAGGGAAAGGAATTATATCCAACTGAAATGAAAAAAATAATGTAAACTGTAAACTAGCTGAAAATACGTGCCTATTATGTGTCCATAAAATCCTTGAAATTACTTAAAACATTCTTCCTTGCACTGTGATGAGGAAAACAAAGCCTTCCTTAAAAGTACAATGAACGAGGCCCAAATACAGTATATTGTATATACCATAAGTGTTAGAGGCTTCTTTAGCAACAAGCTTGTTTAGCAACTAGCTTCTTTAGCAGTGAGCTTCTTTAGCAACTAGCTTCTTTAGCAGTGAGCTTCTTTAACAATGAGCTTCTTTAGCAACAAGCTTCCTTAGCAGTGAGCTTCTTTAGCAGTGAGCTTCTTTAACAATGAGTTTCTTTAGCAACGAGCTTCCTTAGCAGTGAGCTTCTTTAACAATGAGCTTCTTTTGCAATGAGCTTCTTCAGCAACCAGCTTTTTTAGCAATAAGCTTCTTTAATAGCTTGCAAATCAGGTAAGACCATATCAGAAAAATACTCTGAGGATGTCCTATTGCGGGTGCACGGGGACATGGCGTCGGCGCACTGTGTTTACTCAAGGGAGCAGATTTTTAGTATTTACTCATAATTTACTTATAATTATAGCATTATTAGATCGGCTTGTCGATATCTGCAGATACCGATGATGTGCCAGTAATATTATTCACTAATTCTAACCATGACATTTTCCTAACCACTAACCCATGGGTGTCAAACATACATCCCAAGGGCCAGAACCTGCCCGCCGAAGGGTCCAATCCAGGCCACTGGATAATTTTGAAAAGTGTGCAAATTACTGACCCCATTTCAATAAAATGCACCGCTATTCCTGAATTGTCCACAGGGGGTTGCGCAGTCCTGAAAAGAGACACTAATATACTGTGGAGTTCTATTTGTACCTCATTCCTGGGTGCTCGGGCAGACTCTGTGGACTTATTCCATTTAAACTGAATTACAACACATTTTCGGTTTGTATATGTCGTGACATAATTCAATGATATTGAAACTACAAAGGAGTGCCAATTGAACTGGTTATCTGTCGCTTCCCAAGCGCATTCGCAAACCAGTCGGCCATGTTTTTGGCCGCCCAGCCATCAGTTCTTTTGTACATAGGCAGGTTGTTAGTATTAATTCTAATGCTATCGTAGTAACAATGATAATAATAATGAAATATTGACTGAAAACGTGTTGTAATCCTGACAAAATATCTGGTTTTGCTGGTCCGGCCCCACTCAAGATCAAATTGGGCTGCGTGTGGCGAGTGAGTTTGACACCCCTGCTTAACCGCTAACTAAGCCCATCAGGCTTCCCACTTCAGGCTGGACTGCTTTCTGGTTTGTATCCCTTCCAAATGTATTTGTGTACCTGTGAGTTTGTTTACTTTACTCTTACTGTTTTTCAGCCTGAACTACAAACAGCCCAGCATCCTGCAAGGGTAAGCTTCACCCACTTCCTGTTTCTCATTGTACCTACCATGTCTCCTCGTGTGTGTTTACTTATGTGTGTTTTCGTGGTGTAGATGTAATTGTGTGTGTTTTTGTTGTAGCCGTACCGATGTGGTGACAGTGACCCCCTGGTTGGCCCCGTTGGTCTGGGAGGGCACGTTTGATCCCGTGCTGCTGGACAATGTGTACAAGTTGAAGAACATCAGTGTAGCAGTGACCGTGTTTGCTGTGGGAAAGTGAGATCATCATTTATTGATATTGCTGATATTGATAATGGATTGATTCAATTTTGTTCAGTTTTTGTGATGTCATCTTTGACAGGTACATCCGCTTCCTGCATGACTTCCTGGAAACAGCAGAAGAGCACTTTTTTGTCGGTTTCAGGGTTCGTTTCCACGTATTCACTGATCAGCCGGACAAGGCGCCCAAAGTAAAAATGGCTGCCGGCAGACAGGTAAACAGTAAATGCACATCCCTGGGTATCTGGGCAGCACGTTGGCTTGGTGGTTAGCACTGTTGTCTCACAGCAAGAAGGTTGTGGGTTTGAGTCCTGGGGTCGACCACCACACCTTTCTGTGTGGCGTTTGCATGTTCTCCATGAGTCTGCGAGGGTTTCCTCCTCCTAACCCCAAATTGCTCCCGACAAGCAAGTGGATCTTGCATGGTTACCTGGACTGTCGGTGTGTGAATGTGTGTATGAAGAGCTTTGGATAAAAGCGCCATAGAAATGCATTCCATTTGCTACTTCATTTACCCGTGGGGATCAATAAAGTACCTTTCTTGTTGTTCTTAAAGGAGGTACGGGTTTATTTATTTTCTCCTTAGCATCTTCATCAGTGACCGTTGGTCCTTTGGTTCTGAGTCACATTCAAAGCTGACTCTAAACCTGAACCTAAATCCCCATCTCAGGCAATACCTGAGTCTTGATCTGAATCTGAATCTGAAACAAAATTAATCTGATTCTGATCCTAATTTGAAATCAGGAAGGAGTCAGAACCGGCCAAGACCATTGTCAGCTGCTGTCGCCCAGGAATCAGTCAAGTCTTTTTGGTCTGTAGATAACAAAAACAACAGAAAGCTGTTGTCAGTCCCCTTTTTTCTTTTCCTTGTCTAGCTCTTGGTGCATTCAGTGCCCAGCTCAAAGCGTTGGCAAGAGATCTCGGCTCGCCGCATGGAGCTGATACAGACGTTGATAGAGACGGAGCTTCATAACCACGTGGACTACATCTTCTGCCTGGATGTTGACTCCAAGTTCCACGGCCGCTGGGGCACCGAGTCACTGGGCGGACTGGTGGCTGTCATACATCCAGGTATGTAAACGGTTGCCATGGTGACTTGGTTTGGACACACAACAGGAGCTCAAATAAATCAGTGTGAGATTAAGGTTTGGATTTGGTAAATCTCGGCTAGCTTACTCAGGACCTGGTCATGGCGCCATAAGTAGCGCCCCTGAGTAAGCTAGCGGAGATACTGGAGGGATGTAGAAAGGGCAGCAAAGAATCACCACCAGCGGAGAGCCACATCAGCTTTGTCAGGGAAGGCAGGGAAAGACGAAACACCTGGCCAAGAGAGACACCAAGGCCTTTTTCCCCCGACCAGGAGTGGAGCATGAGAGTAGACCTTGACAGGCAGCTCCAGTTCCCCCTGAAGATCACAACCACATCTCTCCGTCCTGACATAGTTGTGTGGTCCACCAAGATAAAATCGGTGCACCTCATTGAGCTCACGGTACCACTGGAGGAGGGGATTGAGGCAGCGTTTGAACGCCAGAAGGCCAAGTACTCGGAGCTGGTAGCAGAGTGCCGGGAGGCTGGCTGTAAGACTACCATCTACCCCGTAGAGGTTGGATGCCGAGGCTTTGTGGGGCTGTCAACCACACGCCTCTTGAGGGACGCAGGAGTGACCGGAGGAAAGCTGAGGAAGCCTACAAGGGAACTGGCAGAGGAGGCGGACAAAGCCAGCTTTTGGCTCTGGATGAGAAGGAGGGACAAGTGCTGGGGCAAGAACCCCTGACCCCAGGCAAACAGCTGCAGGGGGTGACAGGGAGACGTCCCGGTCACTGCTCCGCCACCAGGAGACGTTCCAGGATTAAAGGAGCGAAACCTTGGTGAATGATGGTTCCTGGCTGATGACCCTGCAGCCGACTCATGGGCACCGGAGGAGGTGCGACAGGCAGCAATGCCCAGCAGGTTACCCCACGTACCAGTACATTTACTGTTCTCTGAAAGAAAATCAGAGAATTGGTTGAACACTGCACTCTCAAGTGTTTTGGACAGGAAGGATAGGAGTGAAACCGGCCTATAATTTTCAACCTGAGATGGGTTGAGTGTGGGTTTCTTTAGTAGTGGGGTGACCCATGCCTGTTTAAAAGCTGAGGGGAAAACACCCGTTGTAAGTGAGGTGTTGATGATGTGTGTGACTGCAGGGATAAGCGTGGGTGCGATGGCCTGCAAGAGCTTGGATGGTATGGGGTCCAGTGTACAGGTAGTAGGACGAGAATCAAGAATGAGTTTGGGGACTTGCTCCTCTGGGACATTGTTAAATGAGGGGAATGAGACCCTGTTGGTTGGTGGCAGTGTGCTGAGTTGGACAGGCTCAGGGAACTGGTTACTGATGGCCGAAACCTTATCAGTAAAGTGTGATGCAAAAAGGTCTGGAGTGAGCGAAGATGAGGGTGGAGGTGGTTGAGGGTTGAGGAAGGAGTTAAAAGCTGAAAATAATTTCTGAGCATTCTTGATGTTTCTGATTTTCTGCTGATAATAGGTGGTTTTAGCCTTTTTTAGTCAGAAGGAGAATGCAGATGGGAGACTCTGGTAGCTGTAATCATGTAGCTGTACGAGTGCTTGGATGAACTCAGTTGTATTTGCAGCAGACTGACAGTTCCATAATCCAAAAGAGAAAGCAGAGGGAGTAGCTGTGGTTTTACAGACAGGGTAGAGGTTCTTAGGATTACGTTTTCTTTTGTGTTTGGTTAGTTTTTTGCGGTTGCCTTGGATGACGGGGATACATGTAAAGCACATGGTGAGTGACAAACCATAGCAGAGAGTAAATGAGATAGCTTATGTGTGTCCTTGCCCGGTGGACTCGCGCAGGTAGACTCGCAGGTCTTTACACAGGAAGGTCTTCACACGGGAAGGGCTCACGCTTCAGCGTAGTTTGTGTCTTAAAATACCGGGAAGTGTTACAGCTGAGCCCAATCACAGCTCAATCATTACCATGGCTGAGACCGCCCCTTTCCAGTTTACACCACAACCAAGTAACAGATAGAGGGTGTGACCTGCGTCAGCTGACCCACCTATCGAAACTGAGTAAAACTTGTATTCATTCATCCATATTAAAAAATTGATCTTCATCTCGTCTCACTCTGCTGCTTCATATTCACACTTACATACTCTATATTTACATCATTATATCTATATATTTATTTGTGTTGGGGTGTGAATCAATATGATTTTGATACGATGATTTTTCAATCTCACCACATCTTCTTGACTCTAATCGTCTAATTGTTGCATCCTTAATTGTTGGTCAAAGACATCTCTCCTCCAATGTTTGCTTTTCTTAAGACATCCTGGTTAAATGGCAGCAAGTGGCAGGATGTTCTGGGTGACT
>OMNV01009201.1:37915-71307 GCA_900303265.1 Brotula barbata | reverse complement strand
ATGGGGAGGGAGGGGGGGGAGAGAGAGAGAGAGAGAGCGAGCAAGAGAGAGAGAGAGAGAGAGAGGGGGAGAGAGAGAGATGCTTCTTATTAACAGCAGATACAAGCCTGACATCTGAATTCCTGCTTTACAAGGTTGGAGAAGGTGCAAGGGAATTCTTAAGTGGATCACTGTGTGTGTGTGTTAGTGGAAGCCTGGCTTCATACAGCTGCACGTACACCTGAGGAGGCTGATCACACCTGTGCGACCTACAAACACCAATCTCTCCTTATTCCTATAATATATTTATTCCCATATTATTTGCTTTCTCCTGTGTTTCTTCTGCTCTCTCTCATTCTATCTTAGTGTTCTTATTACACAATTTCATACATTTAAGTGATATCCTTGTAGTTACCAATCCAAGTTGTTTGTTTTTATCTTTGAAGCAAACACAGGTGGAGCCGTCTCCAAAGGGGCTTGAGTTTCATTTTAAATTGTAGTAAAAGGGCCAAAGTCTCCAAAGATACCAAATATATCTGTAAGAAATGAAACCCAACACCACCCAACATCTGAAATAAAGAGAATATTAAGAAAAAACAAAAATGCTACATTAAAACGTGAGGGTTGCTGTTATTGTTTTAGGATGATTTTGTCATTTCACAGAAAACATAGAAACATAGAAATTATGAGATTTTTTAAAAGCATTTTCTATGTCATATACTCAATGTTTGATGGGTTACTAACAAGGAAATGCCAATTAAATGTATCCAAGATCCTTTAAATAACCCTGAACTGCTTGTCCTATGGTACACTCAATCATCAGTTCATTTGTCAGTGTTGAAAGGGAAAAGTTACCACTCTTGACTGAGACAAAGAAATTCCACTGATACACATTTGTGCAGCTTCTGAGTGAAAGGCCGTTTGATTGATATTGTGCCTTACAGTTATTTCACTTTTCCTTTATTAATTTCAGCGCATTTTCCACCGTGGCATGTTTTCCTTTCTTATGCTTTCTTTTGTGTGTTCTTTCATTGAAACAGAAAAAAAACCCACTTCAGTCAAGGTCGGTGACTAACGAGCTCTGACATCATCCACTGTGCTCAATAAATCTGATTTATGTTTGAACACAATGGCCAGATGTCCAATGATATGCAGGCATATGTAGACACGGTGAAAAATATGGAGCACACGCCTGCATGCTCGCACGTAAACGGCAGTGGTGAGCAGCAGCAAGATTCCATTTCACAATGTGGCTGCTGCTCGGTGATGATATTGTTTAGTCTGCCGCTCTGTAAACACAGTTGCGTCATTCATCCTTTCAGACTTGATCTTGGTTTAATCTTTAGAATTCACAAACTTCATATGGAATGAGATACAAAGGTTGCTTATCTTGTAACACCTGATCTTCACAGATGACAAGAATGACGGCACTTTCAATCAGATTATCCAGATCAAACCTGCATGGAAAGATTGACTTTTGGAGGGACTGCTCTATTTTTAAACTCATCTTTTAATGGACTTGCACAAGTTTGTTTAAACCATATGTTTTTTCGGTCCACTGTAAGCTAGCAGTTCTACTCAGTCAATTTAAATAATTAGCATAATTATGACAGAAAAAAGATTTAATTTGTCATAATTACTCAACTTGTACAAAAGACGCCGATCGAGCCTAACACGACTCATTTCTCCGATATAATTGGCGGCAGCTCTGTCCCAACATGATTTCTGACGGTTTGCATCAGGACAGTTTTTGACATGCCCTTCATCTGGAAAGCGTCTAAGAAAACAGCAACGACTGTATCCTGTATCCTGTCTTCTTGTGGTCTGCACTCCAGGGAGGGTTGTTCATTTACCTTAACATGCCACATCGAGAGCTCTTCAGCGTGATTACTGTCAGATGTAGACTGTATTGCAGGGACTAATGGAAAGCCTGCTTTCATTCATTTACGCTGAAATCAAGGAATTACTTTATACTGTATTTCATTCAAATTTAATTACGACTATTATCATTATTTGATGTGTGTATATTAATTACGTGTATATTTACTATTTAATTGAATAAGTTTTAAATCTTGCCTTTTTAGTGCCATTTTGCTGCAGTAACTAAAAAATTGCATTTGAACCACGAGTTCAGTTTTTGTGGTATCATTCCATGTTGCCTGTGCTTTGTAGTCTGAGCTTTGGTGTTTCAGTATTTGTGTCTGATATGTGACTCATTTTTTGTGTTCTTGTTTCCTGAGGCTGTACACACAGTGTAAACAGATGTGGATGATAAAAAGCAGATAACAGTCCTTTAAAGCCGTGTTTTACTCCACCCCTCTACTCCAGCAAGAGCTACACTGTGGTGTAATGTTTACCCTGTGCTTCCGTGTGTGTGTAAGTGTGTGCGTATGCATATGTGTGCATGCGCCTGTGTACTGTATACAAGCGTCTGTGTTTATACTTGTTGCTCTCTCAGCTAATGCTTTCCCACACTTGAATACGACACCGCCTATCCTTTTCATCTCCCACATGTGCGGAAGAGACAGCAAATGATATGGCGGTGGATGCCAGAAAGGAAAGGGTGCCAGAGGGGGAGAGAATAAAGGTGTGTGTGTATGTGTGTGTCCGTGTGTGTATGAGCATGTGTGTGATTACACACCAAGTCATAGCAGTGAGATCTCCTGCCAGATGATGATGTAACCTTTTCCACCCCCATCTCTTTGTTCTCCTCTTCATCTGCCCTTTCTATAACCAGCTTTTTGCATCCGCCTAGTACATTGTAATTTAGAGTCATTTACCACGAAGGACTAGAATAAACTGACCTCATTTTCACCCCATTACCTTTTTACCTCGACAGAAATAGTGAGGAGCGATGATAAGGCAGTTTGAGATACAGACAGAAGACAGAAGACAGATCACACGGAGGAAAGAAGCATCGGAAAGTATAAGAATGAGACTGAGACAGATCCACAGAGATGGAGATACTCAGCAGATCAGAGACTGATGTCAGCACGTAACTCCCCCTGCTCTCCAGCTCCAGTCCCGCTAAATGGATCCCTAATGTTAAAGAGCCCTTCTGCCTGTACTGGACTGTTGGCTCAGCACTGTGAGGCCAGGCTAATTCAATTAGCTGCTACACTCTGGCAGAGCTTACAGAACACAGCACGAGGGTCAGACCACCCTTCAGATTGCAGATACAGTTGAGAATCCCTAGTATGCATCACGCTGGATCTGATGTTTCTCTGTTGTTCTTTGCACTGTGTATGACCCTTCCTTAGGGAAATGTTTCCAACAGGGACCAATGTTGTGTAAATTAGTGGGGGCCCGGTGATACTGTACTATTTTCAGTAAAACATCCTGTTAAATATAATGAGGTTTATAATGACCTTGGTCCCTTCATCGTCCGTTATTAGATGTTATTGTACTGATTAACTAACTCTACAGATAAACAATCATTGTATTTAATTGGGAGTTGTCTCTTTCAAGTAAACATTTATCGCAGTAAGATGCATTAGGGGGTCTTTATGACGGTGCCGCTGCACTCCTTAATTGGAGGTATGAGTGTAAATGTACAGCAGAGATTTCTGAATGAATAACCGTAAATGATATAGATCAGCCACTTTGAAATTCTTTCCTCCACCTGGCTCCAGCCATCTAAAAGGTTTACTGCCTACAGTTACAGACAGGTTGTCCCGAATGGGCACACATGGAGACTGTGAGACTGTAGTATAATCGTGTATAACATCTGGCGGATGATATATAGAGCTGAGAAAAGGATGAGGGTAATCTGTGGCTTGGAAACATAAGGCAAAGATCAAGATACACTAATGTTTGCCAAAACTTTTACTGTAAATGGAGTGGCAGTCATTCATATTTCCAAGACTCCAGTCTTTGGAAAGAATAATCTACCTTAGCATAGGCTCGATGGATATAAATACAATAAAAGATGGTCAACATGTTTGCCAAGCTGACTGTAAAACGGATTTGCTTAGGATGTGTCACATGACCTTGGATCTATGTTTTGTTGACTCACTTGAACTAACCCTTTTTTGTGTGTTATATTCCTATCATTTTTGGAGTAAAAGGGGAATAAAGAAAAAAAAAAAATCGTCTGTACACTTTATACACACAGGCACACACACACACATGCTGTCTTACCTCTGAGAGAAAGGTCTGTGCTGACTTCTGTGCTCCTACGTGCAGCAGGTATTCATACACATACAGAGCTAACCTGCAGAGAAGAGATACAGAAAATCATGGGTCAACGTGTCCTTTAAGGTAAAAGCAAATATTAATATATATTCACATTCATTGATATTCAGTTTTATTAGCTAACCAAAAATTAACAAATCTCATTTCCAATTCCCCAGAGATCAATCCATTATATATCTAACTTTGATCTCAGTGAGTCGAAACACATCCTTGAGTTTCAAATCTTTCTCCTCACTGCGCCTTAACCGTCTCACACCAAACGCCAGGGATAGACAAGATCTGTCTACAGAATGTGAGGCAATTACACCTCCTAGCATGCATCTGAGATAAATGCGTGCATGATAAGATGGTTCTCCACGGACTACTTAAAAATAATAAAAGATAAAGGAGCCTACGCAGAGATACAAATTGCCATGCAGTCAACAGTGTGCACCAGGATGTGTGAGGCCTTTACAATCAATGACAAACATAACAAGACTACCTTGGGGATGCGTACTATCTTAGAAACATTAATCTTCTCTGACTGTCAAGCAATAGGAAAGATACCCTTTTTAGACTTGCGCTATTTGCTGTATGTTAAATTTAAGACACACACCTACTTGAACACCAAACAACATGCTGAGAGTCTGTCTAGTGGGACTGCACTTAAAACACCTCCCCCTCATGCCTCAGGCTCTTCATACACTTCCTCCCATGGCTTTGATCACAGTAAGAATTAATTACAGGCCTGATTTGTTAATCAATTCTCCTCACTGTGTGTCTCTGGTGGTGATACCAGCCTCTTGGAGAAGAGGGTAGGTGGGTGATGATCTACTGGATCTATAATTACAAGACAAACATTGATTTAGAGGAGATCAATAGCGGATCACGCTTACTCCTAAATGCACCCTGTAGAATAGCTGATGTTGGGAAGTTTGCCATGCGTTACAAGGAGGGCGATGAGCAGATAAATTCTTGCATTATGCTCACATTTCAGCTGACATCATTAAACGGGGAGGTGTGGAGCAGAGGGTGGGTGGTGGATAAATTTGATCGGAATCGCACTGAAGACATTTAACACAACACAGTATTTTCATCTTCCCGAGCTGTATGCATTCATCAGAAAACATAAGACCGGGACCTTAAGTCTGCAAGTAGTTGTTTTAATTTGGTCATAAAATCACACAGCTGCGATTGTACAGTAAACGTGTGGTTATGAGATTGATGCAGCAGCAGCTTCAGCCTTCCGCCCCAACTTTGGGTGTGTTTGTGTGCATCGGCAGGTGTCAAAGGCGTACATACAGGGACAGTAGCTGTCGTAGCAGCCCCGCTGAAAGGTGCTAGCAGGATGCTCTAGTCGATCCAGCCTTCTCTTTCCTCTCTTATATGGAGGTAAAAATAAACTCCCCAGACAGCCCTGTCTGCCTGTCTGAAGATGATGGACTGCACACCTTTCTGCTCCACACACAGGTACCCTGTTCTCTCCATCTCCCGCCTCCATTTCCATCTTACTTTTCTTCATCACTTTTTATCCTCAGTCTCCCTCAGTCTCCATCCTGCCTGCATTATTTTCCTCTGGCGGTCTTTTTGGAAAGAGGCCATGTTTGTTTAGTAATGAAATGATGGAGGGGAAGCAGGAGAATCTCACTGACCGCCTCCTTTCCTCTTTCCTTCTTTCCTATCCTTACTCCTTTTCTTTTCTTGACCTGGCAGTAATATTTACACAATGACATAGATACACGGGGTTTCATAGGGACGAGGTTAACGGCACAATGAGAGGCTTGACAAAACTCTTGACACCTCAACAACTGAGCATGAATAAAAGATGTGACCTTTTTTTCGAACACTTCTGGAATCAAACCGATTCTGTTCTTTTCTCCGTCATTCTCCCCTGTGCAACATCACGTCAGATACAATTGCATCAGTACAAAACTATTTATTAATACTGAAAGATCGTGCGTGTCAGCAATGAATAACATTCAGATGACTATGAGCCAGATGGGCTGCATGAATGAATACACTGTGTTGCAGGGGATAAATGCAGAAATGAATGCTTGTCCTCAGCATGTGTTGGCTTCTATCCAGTCAGAAATCTATTACCACGCAAAAACACAGCCTCAGTCAGTAGCTGCCTTTCAGCTAAACTAAAAGGTTTGACCCAAAATTGATTTAACAACAGCTCTAAGATGTGACCTTTGCCCTTGTTATACAGAAATGTTTGAAGAAAGTGAAGAAAAACAGAAAAGGTGGGGGGGATGGTATTTCAGAGTAGCAGAGGTTAGTGGGCTAACGTAAGCTCTAGCTTAGACACTTTATTTTACATTCTGGTGAAATGTCCAGTTTCCAAATATATCAGAATGCATAAAAGAGGGAAATGCATAAATGATACCCAACACATCCAGAGTATGGAGAAATTTAAGAGATATAAAAAAATTCTTAAAATGAGTGAGGTTTAATGTAATGATTTTTTTAAATCACAATTTTTACAATGAATTGGAATGCACTATTTCAAAGGCTACCAACATGAAGAAGCCCATTCAATTTTGAGTCCTTGAACTGATCCTCTACATACTCAATTATTAATTAATTTACTGGTGTTTAAGGGGTTAAGTGATGAGAGAAGAGAAGGAAAATTTTGAGGTCAGAATGATGCTCCTTAACTTAAACACAACAGTTTTAATGCATTTAGGCCAAAATAAACACACACACCCACACACACAAGACTGATAAAGCAAACAGCAAAGAAGCAAATGAAGTCCCTCTTTGTTACCATTCAATATGTGTTGAACTTTAACTCAAAACCGCCAATTTCACCAAGCAGCGATAGGATTTGAAAACTCTTAACATCCTCGCTTGGTTGTCTCATTCTTCAGTCGGCCGTTGTGCAGCCAAGCCTCTCACTGATAAAAGCACTGAACCATGTGGAATGCAAGCGACTGACAGAGTCAAAATACAGCTGAGATAAGGTTTGTGGATTACAGGACAGAGGACTCTTGAAGGTTAAGAATACTCTTAATTTGACACTATAAAGAAAACACAAAGAAGAGCAACACAGGTCACGTTACGGGTGCTTCAATATCAGTTTAATCACACTGGCAGCGTAGTCGCGGTGAATCACAGCTGAAAGGCAGTGGCTCACTTTTCTGATCAGTGACAATGCTAACACATTGGAGCATTCATTCAGTCCAGACTATTCAGGGTAAGGCGACAACGTTCAACACTTTCTGATACCATACATTTGGTGACACACGTTTATCTCAACTGTTGCCTAGATATTGTTTGTCATGTTACACGACTTTAATGCACTGTAACTTTTAGCTGTAGAGGTAGTTTGCAGTTGTCCCAAGCTGTCAAGACAAATAAACTACATAAGGACACGAATGAACCTCATATAGAAACGCTGCACTTGTGCAGAGAGGACAAAACCTCCTCATGATAATGATCTCTTAATCCTGTTATAATCCCATGATAAATGGAAGTACCTCAATAGTTTTTGTTTTGTCTTAGACCTGTTGACCTTAGCCAGACTACTGTGTGCATGTAACAGTAACTACTGATTTTTTGTTCTACCTCTGTACACAGGTGCTGTAAATAAGACCCACTTTACTTTAATCACAACTGTAACCAGGGTGAATGAAGAGAACAGGCACCTACTGTGCCACCCCTGATTCTTTGCCACCTCTGTGTGTGTATGTCTGTGTGTATTAGAGTATGCCTACGTGCACCCTGTGGTGGTGAGTGGGCATTAGCGGAGAGGTGAGCCAGAGGCTTGGATTTTGGATCCGCATCTGACTCCTACAAATTCAAGTGCTTTTCGTCTTCCGTGAGTCATATTTAATTGCATGCATATTTGGTGCCGAGCCCCATCCTGCCTGCTCCCGTAAATCTGCAGACAGACCAGCAGCTTGAGGCGCTAACAAAGGCAGGAGACAGAACCACCATCTTCCATATTGTCTTTGTTACAGAGAGGAGAGCAGCGATTCAGCCAGCTACCACTTCAGATTAACACGTGAACCTGTTTTCCAGTATCAGCATTTAGGAGAGACCAGTAGATCACTGCTAATCAATTTACTGCCACACTGATCAAAGTCTGGCACCGCTTCAAATCACTATAGACAATGGCTTTGGTGATTGGATTTGCCTATTATAGATTAGCCGTAGATAATTTCAGCCTTGTTAAAGATGAAATGGAAAAGTGATTAGGCTTCTGATATGAACTGTGTGATAATCAACATATTGACAAGACTTGCTAATGTACCTAATAACATGCATTTGATCAAGAAATGAAATTACTAACGTACACGTTTGAAATCCAAAGGCTCAGGAAATTCCAACCATAAAACATGGAAACAGTAAACATACCATCACCACTACCAGTCTCCCAGATCAATAACAATTACAATAAAGTAGTAATACCTTCCCCAACAGTATACAATAGTTATGTGTTCACTGCGTATCCTTAAGCTACAGTTTAATGTCCATAGTGGGAAAACTCATGTTAGAGGGATTTGGTCTTTTAAGCTCAGGATAGCTGCAACATTTCTGCTTGCACTACGAAAGAGTTTAAGCAAAAATTAAAATACACTATTTTGTCAAGCAACATGACAAACTGCAGCTGAATTAGAGACACTAGAGTCCACATGAAGTGAACACAGCAGGTGATCTGTCCAGACATTACATCCCTTTGGTGTTCTTGGAACAAAACCTAACTGTCAAAGTGATTACTTTAGTGATGTATTCCATTGTGGCATTTTACCGGTTGCGTACATCATCGATGCAGTTCGTCAAAGAGAAGAAAAACTGGACCAAGTGAAGACATCTTCCATTCTCCACATTTCTAGAAGTGGACCAAAACTGTTTTAAGATAGTGATGGTGATGGGAAAAGATTGACAAACCAAATTAGTGTAATTTTGTGAAAGCCAGTGACATAAAGCAGGATTCATGCCTATTTTACATGAAATTTTCAAGAGCCTGAATAGAGAAATTAAGGAAAAATATGAATAATGAAATAGCCAGATAGCAAACGATAGCTTCCCTCCAATTTCTCAGCATGCCTGGAAATGACCAAAAAAACATGGAAAATGTGAGAAAGAGAGTGATGAAGGTGACTAGAGCATATCAGAAGGGGAGATGAAAGGTTCTGGTGAAGAGAAGACAGTGAAGATAGGGGATTAGAGAGACAGAAAAAAGGCAGATGGGACGCATAGAGGTGATGGGTGCTAACAGATGAGCCCCGAGAAGAATATCCGCAAGATCCATATACTTTTATATTGTAATGTTGAAGATTCACACTGAGCGGTGTCTGAGTTAGCCAGACACCCTGCTGTGACCTCCTTCTGCAAATTAACACAAACCCCTTTAATGAAAACAGCTGGGGTAAACTCGATGAGCTTCCTACCTTCTCTGAAAGAAAAAGAAAATGACTGCATGCAGCGCTGCAAACACTACATGCAGAGCGGACAGACTGAAAGACAGACGTACAGACAAATAGACCCATACTATGCTTTGAGTACGAACTGAACTTCATTACATGAATTTCAATGAGTTTGGTGCGAGACGTAATAATGGAAAGTAATCCAGGATTGAACTGAGTCACAGACAGAAAGTTGAAATACTGTAATTATCTCCTGGATATGCTTACATACTACAAAAGACCAAATGACTGTCTTAAATCTCTACTGTCTGTGTTCACGGCAAAGAATAAAGTTGGGAAAGTGACACTGTGAAGTATCGACTGAGAGCATTAGTGTCTTTGAAGCACTTTGTCTCATAGAATTGGAGAACTCTCTATGGAATAATGAAACAATAAGCAGAGACAAAATGACTACTTCAGATTAGTCTAGTAGATGAAATAACAGAAACATATTAACCATGTAGTAAATACCACTTTAGTGAAAGTCAAAACTCATTTTGGAGACGTCGGAGATATTAATTCAAGTTGATTAGCATTCTCGATGCTGTAATTTACAGTGTTTAAAGACAATATTATGTGTCATTTGGTGTCTACTACAGTGTCCCTGAGTTTTGCATGTGTTAGATTTCCCTAATTTTACATTGTTGGCTGACGCAATTCAGGCAGCGACAACGTTAGATAACCATAAAGGCTTATTAAGTTGCATAGCGATAATCAAAATAAATCAACTTTACTAGATGCAAGAGAGGCTTCATTTTAAGCGGCACACAAGCCAAGATGTCACTCTCTCTCTTTTGCTACTGCTCTCAGTTTGATACAATGGTGGTTTAATGATGCACTGTCACTTTAAGGCACTATGCAGTGGTGCAAAAAGAGTGTGAATGTATACAGTATATCTTGTGCAAGGTCAGTCACAAAACACAAGAATACGAGGGAGAAAAAAAGTTGCAAAAAAGTGCAAAATTCGATGTGTCAGATGCTGTTTTTGGATTTACCATGAATAATCAATTATGTGTAATTTCAATTGATTTTTCTTTTAAATCACACACTAAATTATAATCGCTTAATCATGACAACCCAAAATGTTTTGTTTTTTTCTGCCACTCCTAACTGATGCGTTGATATAGTAAAAGTTAGCAGTTCCACTGACTCCACTTGGGACTTTTTGCACATTAACTGCTCTTTACACATGGACTAGTCATACTGTCATGCACCTTACAGCTCAGTCTACTGATTGCCATTTCATGTCGTTAAAACTGTCATTTGAGCTTTACTGCCATAGGCGTCATTGTCACTTACTGTCACACTGTCAACTTACAGCCATAACCATCATTTGGACTGCCACACTGCCACTGTACTGTCATAACCGTAACTGTGCTCCAACTGTAACATGTTGTTTTCCATTGTGTTCAACTTTGCCACTACAACTATTTTCATATGCGATTACACTTCTGGTTAGATGCTAACTGCATTTCACTGGGATCTGTGCTTGTACTCTTCACAATGACAATAAAGTTGAATCTAAGCTAATCTAATCTTTGCAGTACATCGTTTTGTCTTTGATCCTCACTCACTGACTGCTCTGTGCTCAACAAAGTGACAGGCCACGAGAGCGACACAAATCTTTGACTCATCATCATCATCAGTCAACAGCAATGCCAACAAGCCCCAATCTCCAATCAAGCCTCCCATTGCCCACCCTCAAACAAACACCACCTGTGAACGAGAGGGCCGTTGGCTGCTTAAGCTCCTGTGTCGCCAACTCTGAGAGGAAGAGGGACCCTGCCATAAGTCAGAGAGCAGCCATCAAGCTGCTGCCCCTGCTGAGGACAACCCTGTGTGTGACAGCCAAACACTTTCCCTGATTAATCAAGCCTAGCAGCGGGGCTTTATGTGCCATTAAGAGCCTTGCTAAATGACTTCACTTCATTCATTAATGTGGAGCATCCTCTACGTGTAGAGCAGCTCAGCCTGCCAGACAGACACACCAACAGACAAACAGACATGTGAAAGTTGGGAAAGAGACGGTGGACTGAGACGAGATAAACAACGACAAATATAGACCCATTACAGTGCTGAATAATTCATCTTATATGCAAGGCTTGGGGAAAACAACAGAGAGGGGGAAAACAAGAGCCCAAACAACCAAGGGGATTATGGAGTCTTTATACCAGCAGAGAGCATTTTCAAAATATAAGCACACACTGTGCTTGAGAACCACGATCATGACCAAATCACTTTATGTGGACAGTCAGGTTCCAAAAGACTAATCCCTGATACGTTTTCATTTGGGTAGCATATTGTTTTCATTATAAAAAGCATTGTTAGCGGCATACCGTGGCTGCCTTGTCTAAACTGTTGGTGTCTTCCTAAACACACAGATTTTGAACGACACAAAGAAAACAAGCAGAAAAAGAGGAATTAAGGGCATGCAGAGGCATGAAACAGGCTGATACACTGGATAGGTAATTTACCTCTCAACACTGAGATAAAGATGTACATATTGAATGGGAGATGAGGATTAACAGCAACAAGAGATCTATAGAGTGAGAGAGAAGATGGAGAGTGCACAGACGGAGCAAAGAGAGAAAAGAAGAGGCAGAGACAGAGAGAGAGAGAGAAAGATGGAAAGAGGCAGTGGGAGAGAGTAAATGATTAATGAAAGGAGCTGGGAAGTACAGCAACAGAGGTCAGGACAGAGTAGAAGAGGAGTGATGCTGCAGCCTATGAGTCAAGCTGAAAAGGACAACATCATGAACATGCCAGCTGCTGTCACACACCTTTATCAAGGAGGATGAGGGATCGAGCTGATGCAGCTGCTAAACATTGAATTTGCACATTTTTACTGGGAACAACAAGACCTGATCCTAAGACACTTTCCTTATTAAATATACGGTACTATTGTTTGGCTAAAAGGTAAACAATTTATTAGCTATAAACATTACAAATAGGCTGATTAAATTTTTCTAGGTCAAAAACATCGGAGGTGCCCACCCACCCTTGTCTGCAACGATGGTATCAATAACATGAATTGTAAAAGATGTCATTTATTTAATTTCAGTGAGAGAAAATGTCTTACAGTGAAGTTGATAAATTTGTCTTGAACAGCTTCCTCCCTGACCATTGCATGAAATGATCACAACCTCTTTTGGAACCTTAAACCAAAGTATGTTATCCTAAATAACATCGAAATCCGCCATGGGTTTTCTTTCTTTCCCCCTTTTGTGCCCATCAAAGTATAAGAATCAAGCAATGTTACACCAGCGCTTGCATTTTCACATGCTGGCAACAAGCACAAGACCTTAAGGTCACGATGACCAGATAAATTCAAACTGAATTGCTGAAAGATGTTGCAGCAGAAAAGTATCAGGAAATCAACTTTTAGCAGTATGGACACACCTACACCTCTGAATCATGTCATCATATTGACAACTGTCAATATCACCACATATTTTAGCATAATAAGAAGGACACTCAAGGTAAATTTCACACACGGGGGCCCAAAGAACGGTTTTTGTGATGCAACACATACAGTCATCATTGTGGGACAAAACAACAATCGATATTGAGATGATTTATAATTTATGTTCAACTAGACTGTACATAGCCCTCCATTAGTCTCCTTCATTGTGGACTTTTCTTTCTTGTCATATCACAGCCAAATACATTCCTCCAATGAATCCCCTACTGGCAGTGTGCTGTGGGTTTACACTGGCTGTTCTCTGATGCATTTCTAATTGGTATTTTTGCTGATGGTCACAAGTTAAATCTATATTCTCCATTTCCCCTCTATGGTATCCCCTGGGGGTTTTTGTAATGGCTCCAGCTAAAGGCAGAGCCCTTGTATTGTGATACTCATACACACAAAGTTTTTCATCTGATTCTAAGACTTCAGCAGAGCAATGCAAACTTCACATCAGTTCTGGAGATTAACAAAACAGGTGTCATAATCCGGCACAGAGAGAGGCTCTCGTACTCAAATAAACTGTGCTTTATCTACTCGTGTTCACTGTTTTGTCTCTGTTGAGATGCTCTCACGCTGCTTTGCTGAGCAAATGTTTGTCAGCTTTTATCCCTCTAACTTCCAGCACACACAGAGTGAAGCCCTTTGGCTGGGTGACAGGCCAGAATACTCTAACACCGGCTTGGCAAAGATCAACGTGGTCTGTACTGGCTGAGATCAGGGCAAGCAGAGTTGACTTCAGATCAGAGCGAGAGGTTGACCAGGCACACAAATAAAATCTGTGAGATGACACACAGGTGGCTGATAAAAGGCTATCACTTCAGTTAACCACACTTAAGGGAGAGTGATGTCGGCATGCTTCACTACGGGGAGGTTACTATCTATTACTTTAAAAAGTCATTAAAATCGATGAATCTACTCATTATTAATGATTTTGATTGCAATGTTTTCTTGCTATTAATGGCAACATTTGGGCATTTAATTGTTATTAAATTCAAAATGAACCGACTGTCAAATATTACCTAACGGAGGATTTTTTTTAAAGAGCAATATGTTAAAAAACATGACGGAACAAAATTTGTTTCACGCATGCAAATTACTTTGGCAACAATCCAAATAAACCTGGCCTCACCAACATAACGTGTTTACAACAACAGACGAAGGCAGCTCAATTCAAAATCAAGATGAAATCAACCTTATTTGTCAACTCAAGACTCAAGATGAGGGCTGAGCAAGAAGAACATTAGCAAGATGAACACAGCAACTGCAATCATCTTCTGTGCACTTACAATTAATCAGCATAAAAAAAACAAAAAACAAAATATAAATTGCTATTATTTTTTGAATCCCAATTAATCACAATGAATCAAGTTCATCTGACAGGCCTAATTCTTAATAAAGAGGTGGATATTCGTGCAAATGTCGATGCATATATTCTGCAAGAAGCAAAATTCCCCACCCCAAGTAGTGATAATTTTAATCAATCATCATATTTTGATATGGAGATGACATTGCCTTACACGACAGACCTGATGGCACAGTTTCACTTAACATCATCACTTACACGATGATGTATTGTGACGTGATGAAGAGCTACAGTTTCACTTCTTATTATCTCGTAGCGCAGAAACAGACAGTGACTGAGTAGGGGGGGAAAGAATAAAGTTGCCAAAAGAAAGAAGCATTGTCTTACTTTAACCGTGCAGTACAACTTTGATGCCTGCGCCTGGCTGTTCACTATTGCTATAAAAATTATTGTAGAAGCCCAAGAGTGTCAAGTACCGTCTTTACATTTGCCATTTTGCCGAATAATCAATCACTTTTTAAATTAAGTAGTTGATTGTAAAAGATGAATCAGTGCAGCACTACTTCGCTCTAATTTATGTCAAATATTGTACAATTGCCAGATAGAGACATTGAGGAAATCTTTCCTGCATTTCACGTTATCATGGGGAAAAATGAACATGTGTATAAATGCACAAGTAGCTCTCGTGTGTAAAAGGATAAGTCAAAAGAATGAAGTTCATATCCTGACAGACAGGAAGAGTCCTGTGTTCTTTGGCCCACCTCTAGGTATTCCTTGTGTTTACCTTTCATTAACTCAAGATCCCAGAATTCTCTCTGCACCCTCCCTACCTTGGGGACGGTCACCTCATGCCTAAGGTGAAACAAACGTTCGCAAAAAAACAAACAAAAAAAACCCGTTATGAACAAAGACAAATGTTGAAACAAAAGCAATCTATGATGTTTGTGCTAAAAACAAATCAGTGGACTTGCAGGATTAGCAAACGCGCATCACAAATCACCACTCACAAAAAAATGAATGCCAGAAAACTAAAATATTTATTGAATTTACGACAAAAAAAGTACTCGTATTTTATAAAAACTTTTATCGCCGAATCTTTGATTTCTTTCCTTACTAAATGGGTTAAATGAAAAATCAATTTTAGTCATCATGCACTGCACTTGATCCAATAGTTGATTTTCAGGACTATATGGTTGTAACGCACAATGCTTGAAACTGAACATGCTGCATCGATCCTCATAAAGAGAGAAGAATAATGTCAGCACAAATTGTGTAATAACCTCTGGCTGCAGAAAGTAATGGGGAACAGCACAGAGGCTGATAACAGACAACTTCCATTATCAGGAAACTTTCAGCACATGTCCAACTGTAGCAGCAACCCTCCACCCTGTGAAGTAAGGCCACAACAACACGCTCAAAACGACTACACCCAAACCTCAAACAGTTACAACAGAACACCGTTTCATTCCAGGGCAATCTGATCATCCAATAATAAGAAAAACGCGATCTCTGAGTCCACTATGCAGAAAAGTATGACTGACTGAACTTTTGCTGATGACTGAGCTGATATCCAAAGTATTTCAGTGTTTTGACATCTTCATGTTTGCATGTTAAAATTTCAATTATACTCCAACTAATGCAATGAATTCATTGTTTTCCAAATGTCAGGTAAACACTGAAATGTACATAAAATAATTATACATTGATGTATCCTTCATCCGTTTAACAAACTTAGATTATGCAAATTTAAATTCATTTATCAGGCATATAGACGTGATAGTTCAAACCTCCCTCCTGATATTTCCATCCATGGATGAGTCTTACTCACGTATGACAGCATACAGAGTTTGCATGACATTTGCTTTTTGGCAAAGAAATTCCTATGCAACAACACATAATGACAATTTATGTCATCTTAGTGGGCAGCGTGCCACACAGTACATTGTCTGCACTGCGGTTAAAGTAAAAAAACCTGAATGGAATTGATAAGATTCCGCTCACCAAATATACAACGTGCAAATTGCCATTGTTTGATTATAAGACAACGCAGGGGTTGTTTGCATGCTTGACATGCTCACATAATAAAGGTCTGTTTCTTAGAGTGCACAGTTGATTTATGTAGATTTTGATCAGATTATGGTGTTTACATGATGTTTGGGAAAAAAAGCAATTCATTGCTTTAATGCCCATGTGAACGCACTGACTTGTGATGCATTACCAGTCTATACTGGCTGGTGGCACTTTGGAAGATAAACTCCCGCACTCAGAGCTGGAAAACAGCAAATTAGTGCAGCTGCAATTAAGACCTGAACAGACAATACAACAAAAGGAAGCATCCCCCGCTCTGCCTGATACAGACACAATCAGACAAAGTAATGGTGTGAAAGTGAAACAGCTCTTGTTCTGTCAGGAGTGCACAGATCCTGCTGTCTCACAGAGCAGACAACAATGCTCAGGGCAAAGATAACAGGAAATGCCAGCTTATCAGGCAGACGGAGAAACCGACAGACAGAGGGAGAGGGAGAGAGATGGAGAGAGGGAGAGAGGGAGAGAGAGAAAGACGGAAGGGGGAGTGTGGGGGGGTGCAAGCTGACCAAAACAGAGTAATGGCCTTTGTATCCAGATTATACAAAGATATTTGTTTTAAAAATGAAGTATGCTTGCTGAACATGTAAAGTGGATAAATCAAATAAAGGAGGAGGGCAGTGCATCACTTTCTTAATTTGAGTTTCATTTCATTGGCTTTGATTTGTTTAGATTGAGTCACCTCTCATGGGGAGTTTGTTTAATTTCACAGCTGAAAGAACACCAATGATTTTTAGGAGTGTTTTCCTTGTTCAACTTTCTCTACAAGCTATTACAGTAAATCTTGAATGCAACACAGCCATAAAGCCCCAGAATATTAAACTGCTGTTTACAGAGAGAACTTGGAGTTTGATGGCAACATTTAGACACCTAGTTTTTGGTTTTTTTTAATGACTATGTGCTGTACCGTTGTGTTGTTCTTTTAATTGTGATTTTGACGGCTATTAGATAGAACACACATCCCTACGTGAAAAGCCTGTATATATGTACATGTATATATGTATATATGTACGTGTGTGACAATCATGACAATCTTTCTCTCACACGCACCAAAACTAAAACTAATGCCTTCCCTAGAACTTCCATCACATATTTGTGCCTGGGAGTTGGACTGTGAGCGGCCGGGATGCTCTCCTCTCCCTGCAGCACACCGTCTTTGTTTAGCTTGCACCACGCAACATTCCACAAACATCAGCACCTCCAGCAAACTCACAAGAGAGGAGACGACGCCGGCTACGGTCCAGTCTTACAGGATTCATATTCCCTCCTGTGCACTTTAACGGGCCTCCATTTTTTTAACAACAAAGAATGAATATCAAGGTTATCTGGAACAATTTGGGGAAGAACGTGAGGACATGAAGGTCTTTACTGTATGACTACACATACTATACATATAAAATGTATATATCTAAACCCAGTTGTTCAGCTTTGAACACTGCACTATGGACCATTCTGGCACAGTCCCACTGGTACTCTGCTCTGCACCTATTATATCACTAATTTGTCCTGCCTGTTTCTCTATAGTTGAGAAACAGCATTAAAAAAGGCCTTAGAAAGATTAAAGTCTTACAGGATATACTGCTTTGCATTCAGAGGGGAATATGCCAAGGACTTTATAAGGATCAGTGGGCACGCTGTATGTGGTCATGTATGGAAGGAAGGGCAGCGTGTGCAACACGAGGTACATTTTGTGTGTCACTTGCTTCACTAAATACAAAGGATGGCCGAGACCGAGAGAATATCGGGCGGCTCGGATGTGCACGCGTGTGGGTGCAAGCAAAAGAGGCAAAGTGTGCGTTTGTGTGTGTAAAGGAGAGACGGATACGCTGAGTTAGAGAGAGAGAGTCTGAGGCAGTTCCTAAGCTTGGCCGTCACGCATGCTTAACCTTGCGCTAGCGCCTGTGCGACGCAGCTTGCATATCAATGATGAAGGAATATCAGCAGAGAGGCCTCCAACTATATGAGGCAGGCGGGGAGGCGCAGCAAGAGAAGCCACGGCTGCGCGAAGGCAATAACGATGGCGACACAATTGAAACTACACTGGCGGAAAGTAGATGCGTTGTCATCACTGAAATCGTACAGTCGTCTAATAGTCAGAGGCAGCAAAAATGTTTGACTACAAATCAGAACGCTGAAACAAAAGTAGTAAACTGGCTGTGGGCTTCCTCTACTGAGTCTGTGTAGCGTAAGCGTTGTTTCCACCTCAGCATTTACTTTTAGCCAGAGCTCAGTTTACAGGAAGCGCTTTGGGGGAGCGTCACTGCCGCGCTGTGGTTTACAGCAGAGCTCTGCATATTTGGTGTCACTAGGGGCAACGAAAAACTTCCTGCCAAAACCACAAGTGCTACCACTAACTACACGGACAAGGGCCGACAGCTTGCAGTCATGGGCAACAAAGTGTGCAGCCCGCGGGACACCGATCCGAAACCCCAACTCCCCGATTCTCAAGATACGTCGGACAGAAGAGGAGAGAAGAAGAGCACTGAGGAGAAAGGGGAAGAAAAGAGAAGAGAAGAGATATGGCTGTATGGTGTGTTACTAATTAAAACAGCAGCATTCAGGGACACCCATGGGGTCCTAAGGGACCAGCACCGGGTTATAAACCCACTCATCCGTACCCTCCATCGTTTGAAGGGAATGATAAAACACTTTCAGGATACTGTGCCCTCTCTTCCTTTCATTCCCTCCTTTCCTGCGTGCTATCTGATGCAGACAGAGGCCTTTTGTCACGTTGATCCATCCCAAGGACCGCAAGGCGTCCTGTGAGGACGCCTGATATGGGGTCCTGCATGTTGATTGACACGGCACCCCTTTCTGTGCCTGCGTCGATCAGAGGCTGTCTCCTCCTCTCACAGCTCAATAAGAGGCAGACGCTTTGATAGGAGTGCTGTGAAAACTTACGTCTCTGTCAGCAAGGATAAGAGAAAGACTAGGAGGGGTGCCAACAGATAAAAGAGGACTTTTAACAGCCTCTCTGTGTTCAGCAGGTTAAAACGTGTGTTCTATCAGAGTTTTGTCAAACTGTCATCACCACTTAAATTTCAAGACAACTTTGTACACCCACAATTTGTTCTTTTAATCCCAGACTGCTGCTAATCTAAGAGGCTCTGGGGATTGATCACTGGGGCAGCGGTATTAAATCAGTGTGAGTGTGAAAGACAACAATAAGTTGGTGACAGCACTCCGCGTTCTGGTCTCACACTTGTTCACAAGCATCCCATGAGAGCCAGAGAGGACGTGTAGCTGTGTAATCATGGCTGGATGTTGTAGTTCACATTCACACAGGCAGCATGGCAGACAGATGGAGGTTGATTTTGAGGGATGAAACATATGGGTAGAGTGGTGTGAGCAGACAGCTCAGATGGGCATACAGACAGTTTACACACACAGTATGCTCTCCATTGACCCAAAGGAGAAAAGAAAAGATACAGATGTACACACATGCTGATGCTGAGTTTCTACCATGTAGGTCTTGCACAGTATGTGGGATGAAGGGGGTTCTTACTCCGTCACTGGACCTAAGCCAACAGAACCAGGTGTAGCCACTTACCAGTGTAAGTGATCCACGGAGAGAGTGAGATGTGCGTAAAGTGCAGAGGTCCGACAAACAGCCATTATGGAGCATTAAGAACATGCGGTCCTCCAGGATATCTCCTGACCTCGTCTGACCGGGACACACTACCCCATTCGTCCCATTTCTTTCACTTTGTAACCCTTAATTCTGTCACTATGCATCTCTCATATTTACTGATCATTTGGTGCTCAATTTCTGTTCCCGGCAACTTCTCCATCAACATATGTCTAACCTATGGCTTTTATTCTTTTCTTTCACGAGTGCCCTTCTGTCATTTCTCAAGGACAAGCATTTTTTAAACAACAATAGAAGCATCCATCAATTAAGAGCTACCTATATTCATCAGGTAGTTGGCATGGACAGATGATATTCTCTGCACTGTGAATATGCGCGCGAGTCACTGCTGTTTTTATTGTAGATCTCCTGTAACACGACTCACTGTCAGAGCTAGAGTGGCAGCCTGAATTGCTCCTGTCAGATAAACACTCCCAGCATGCAATGCTTTGCCTCAGTCTGCGCAATGCTGCATTGGCAGGCTCCTGGCAGGGATGTGAGGAGGTGTCTTAGTTCAGACGTAGGCTGTGTATATGAGTGTATGTGTCCAGAATGATGATCCTTAAAACTGACTGCACCAGATAAGTGACAATGCTGCTCTTCTTGCGTTTTACAACTGCCAGTTTTAAAATGATGGTCATGAATCTCATCTAATCTGATCTTTCTAGTAAAATGAGCCCGCAAACTTTAGTACCAATCAAAGAACAACGAGGGCACGTGTTTGTATGGTGCAGTTTGCTCACATACGCCAAACTGTCTTGTTCTATTACTCACCGCACACACAAATTAGAAAAAACAAACGTGTACAATGTACTGCAATTCAACTCACTCAGGACCACAATCCCAGAACTATGTGGAATATGTCCTCTAACTGCCAGTGACTGAAACATACACTCGTTGAACAACTGCAGTACACAGCTAGTGGTCGTGTACTGTCACTCTGAATCAAAATCAAGTGCAGTCCGTAACACAGGTACAGAGAGGGAGAAAAGAGCTGAATGGTGTTGCGGTCTGAGAAACAGAGAGAGGCACACAGGTGTAAAGATTTTGTAAAATGTTTCTCACTTCTGATGCACTAAAGAAATACATCATCCAGTTTTATTTCACAACACACTTTTTTTCACAGTTCCAGCCTCTATTCACATCTCAAAAGCTGTCTTCTCGAACATTTGAAAAATATATTTTCCCACTCACCTGTATCTCTTTGCTAGTGATTAAAGGAAATTGGTTGATGATATTGTTTTTTGCCACCTCAAGTGTCGTACAATATATAGTTTACCAATGTAAAATAAACAGCAAAACAAATATACTCTGCAAAAACCAAAGGTGCTTACTGGTGTTTACTATACTCAATTTTTCAATTTTCAATCATTTTTACTGCTGGTCTGTTTCTCTGCGAGACAGTTTCCTCATATTATCTATGCAAGAGAGGATTTATATTTAAAGTAATGATCTTGCAGATTACTGATAGGCTGCTACAGTGATTCTTCCCACAGTATGTAGTCAAACCGAAGAGTAAACATAAGGCACAGAGACAAGTGGGGCTGATAGAACTGAAATGTTGTAGTGGTTACTGATGAGGATTGTGCCATAAGTTTTGATTCTACACATTAATTTTCCCACTAGGAACAAAGACTCATGCAAAACTCTGTGACAGTGCACACAAAATGTTAAAATGTCATCTACAGCTTTTAGTGTGAAATTTATGTATGCATTTGTTTACTCATTCAGGAGTATCTTTTTCTAGCAGTTAAATTTATTTGACTATATCAATTTCCGTCTCTAAATAGAAATATGCGATAGATTACCCACTTCCCAAAAATATGCCGAAAGGCCACAACACGCAAATCAGACTTTAACCTCTCCCACACACAGATGAACTAAGTTTACAGAGATGAGCGGCATGTAGAGCTTCCTCGCATCTACATGGATGAGACGCCAGCGCCCCGTGTCTGCAGGGGTCCATTCTGAGGTCAATACTACAACACTGTAAGCTAATGATCTAACAAATTCCCTCAGTCCTGCTCTCTCTCCTCCGCCTTCTTCTTTCCCTCAATCTGTCGTTGCCCCCCTCCTCTCTCTGATCCCCTGCTGCGCAGCAGAAATGAGAAACCACTGAAACCTCGGCAGCACTGGTCCTGCTCTGCTTCTCTGATACACACCACTGATAAACAAGGCTGCTTGTTAGAGACAAACAAAACTCTGCTTTTTCTCGATTTTTTGTTTCCTTTTATACTGCTTTCATCATATTCTCGCCACCCACACCTTTCTTATTGCTGCGGCCTTGGCGGGAGCCCACAAAGGAACGTCACTGTGAAATAACCTACACCTTGACATGTAAACCATCAAGTAGATACTGAAAGAATGAGAACGTCTAAATTAAATGTAATGGCAAAATGGGGAAGTGGTTTTGTGTCTAAATGGTAGATCTCCCTCATGCACACCACAGTCTAGACAGCACACATATGGACAGTGAAGTGACTAATCATAAATGCGCTAAAAGTATTCAAAAATTATTTCAGATAATTCTAAACTGCAATATTATCAGAACAAACCACTGATGACCTTCACAATAAATACAGTATGTCAGAATGAGATACCTGAATGCACATCAGGTAGTGTCCAATAATTATCTTGATAAAGCTTCATAAAGTTCCACATCACAGTCTTGTCTCTTTGTTTTCAGACAGTACAGCTCACCACTCATTAAGTGTAAAATGTTAGGCTGGCATGAACAGAAGAGTCTGTTGTCCGAACTCTCGTCATCACAGGTGAGCTGGACTGCTCGGCGATTTGTCAGCGGATTTCCGAGTTTAGCATCGACAAAACACGTTATATGCTTATCACACATGCTCTCACACATACACACACACACACACACACACACACAAATACATGCATGCATGAACACATCTCCCAGGCCTGGAGGAAGCTTTCCATCTCTGTCTCTCTCCGTGCGCGATAAGGCTCAGATAGAGCCACACTGTTCAGTCCTATCCTTTTCTTATTGATTGAGGATAAAGAATGGGGCTCCAGGGATGCAGCTGAACACTCAATCACAATGTTGACAAACACGGGTGCACAGAATTCAAAAGACACAATGAATGAGTAACAGTAGGAGCACAGCTGAGACCATCTTTGTATTTTATGGACATAGCCCCGGGACAAATAACTTCTAAATGATCAGAGGTAGCAACTATAGGAAAAAAAACAAGAAAAATACAATACTGCAGTAAGTTTGTCTGTGTATGACATAACGCCTCCTTTAACCGGAGAGTTAAATGTCTCTGACTGCACAGCCTGGTCACGGTCACAGTACATCCTCCTTGCCCGTTGCTGATCTACGATCCCGGGTTTGTAACCATCTGACCCAGAGTAGCCAAAACGTACCCGCTGAACTGAGCAGTTAAAGCTGATTACTTCCAACTGATCAAGACATGACCTTAAAGCACTCAAACAAGCTATCTCCCATTTTCAGGGAATGGACAATGGAGAACATCTGAGAGCCAGATCAATGGAAAAATCTAAAACGTCGTACATCAGCTAAAGAGCATTTGAACATGTGTGGTCATGACACAAACAAAAGCACATCATGCACAGGATATTTTAAAGTTGAATTAATTATAATGGATTTTTAGAGTAAAAGTTGTGTACTAAATACCAAAGTAAAATCCGGATTAAATATATCTAAAACGTGCAGCTTCTACCAACGTGTCTACTCTACGTTCTGTCCTCTTCATGTTTCATACTTTAAAGACTGGTAAAGCTGCGTGTTTTTGCATTGCGTAACTAAATTGTGTTTTCCTCACATTTAACATTCCTGCTGCGTGTGTCTAATCTACCATTACTTTGATAAAAAAACAAAAACAAAAAAAAAAAAACTTAAAATAAATAAATAACTACATTTATCCTGAGGTGAAAAGCCGAAAATTCTGTTTTCTCTGCGATAACTTTCAAACCGATAGCTTGCTCGGTTTGATGAGACAAAATAAAACACGGTTGCTGCATAACTTCAGTCATACAGCAAAGTACTGACGGGGAGCCAGACTGACGGTGCCTGTCTCGACAAGAAAGACGGAGACAGGACGACTGTCTGCTGTCATAAAGCTCATATAGTCAGGGTAAAAGCAGAAGCGACCATTAAGAAAACACACGACGGCCGACACACGACTTAGCATGTGTGCCAAATGTTGCTAGCTCCAAACAGTTAAGGCACGCGGTCAAAAAAAACAAAAAACGTCCAAACAAACAGCTCGTAATTAGCACGCGCGCAAATGCCTGAACAGCAAATTACTGTTGCGTGTGGAATTCGTTATTTTATTTTGTTTCGTTTTATTTTTTTTAAACGAGTTGAATTCTATCCCATTTACGATAAACCGCGGCGAAAAATGTTTGTGTTCCCGAAAGAAATGCACAACTTTCCCAGGCGCTAAGCCGAGCAGAGCCCCACGCCGCTGAGTGGAGCTCCGTGTGCCCTCCCCTCCCGCCGCTCGGCGTGTGACTGACTGCCCCCCGGCCGCTGCTCAGCTCCCTCACCGCCGCCGTTTCCTCCCCCATAAATAAAACTTACTTTTCTCTGGCTTGGCTGTCGGACGGCACGTTGCTACTCTTGCCTTTGGCGTACATGCTTGCAGAGAGCTCCGATTGTCACGCACCTGTCAACCCATCACAACCTCCCTGGGCACAGCCCCGTCACCATGGTGACACAAGCAGCGTCGTCTCTCATTGGATGCCCCGCTGTTCGGGACCGCCCGCCCGCCATGGTAACCGCCAGTGAGTGACAGCTATATGGCCACGCCTTTCCTCGCCGTAACTCCACCCCCTCTCTCCTCTCTCTCTCTTGCTTTGCATCCCTCTCTCTCACTTACACCCTGTTTCCTGTCTCCCTGTGTCTTTTCTTTCTCTCCCTGTCCAAAATGCACCCTTGTCCCTCTCTCCACAGCTCTCTTTCTCTCTCTGTCCCTGTTTCATCTCTGTCCCCTGTCCCTCTCCTCATCTCATCCTTTTCATCATGATGCTCTCTCATCCCTACTTGCCTACTTGTCTTTTCCCCCCTCTCCCTAGTTTTCTCTCTCTCCTTGTCTTTTCTCTGTCCCTGTTGCTCTCTCTGTCTCTCTATCTCTTTCTCTCCTCTTTCTCTCCTCTCTCGTCCATCCCTCTATATGTCTCTCTCTCTCAGATTGGAAGGCATTTAGTTACACAAGTGTATACATGATGTTCTTATACACACATGTATACACACTGACATACACATATATCCACACTCCCTCCCTCTCTCTTCCTCTTTCTCTCTCTCTCTCTCTCTCTCAGTGTTCTCATCTCTCGGTGCAAGGGGGGATTTGAAACCGTCCAACTAGGATTTTCAACAACTGGCTTTGGCTGTTCCTTTTATAGACAATCACACCCTCTGCTGACGCGCAGGCAGTGCACTGCGCAAACAAGTCTTGCAAATATGAACTGCATTTGCATTTGCCGTTAAGATAGCCAAACACGTGCCGGGCCGAGCATGTTGGGAAGGGGCAGCGCTTCTGTGGGCCAGTAAACAACACACCCAGCACGCACAGGGAGAGCGTCCTGTGCAAAGACATAGACATGTTTGATGCACCATTGACATGAGGTTGCTCCAAATTCAATGATGCTACCCTGTAGTGATAGTCATGATGGCCAAGTCAAAATCTGACATCTTGTAGGACAAACCAATTCATATGCGACAGATATGCATCGACACCCCTGGGAGGAATCTTGATCGTGTAAATTTACATGCAGAGGTCATTATAAGAGCAGGATGAGACCCTGCTTGACGGAGTTGTGTGTGTTTTTTGGATATGCAGCAAAGAATAAGTGCTACGTCATGCTGCTGTCCAGACTGGCAATGAACAGAGCGGAGATGTTCTCTTCACTGTCATGATGTACTTACTGCAAATTCAGAGAGAGAGAGAGAGACAGAGACAGAGACGGAGACGGAGACAGAGACAGAGAGAAAGACAGAGAGAAAGACAGAGAGGTGGGGGGGAAACAAAATTTGGCGTAATTCACTATCTGAAAAACACTAACACGTGCAAAACGTGCAAAACGTTCTGATTCCCAGACAGTAGCAAGTGAAATGTGGAAATACACCGTGTGTGTGTGTGTGTGTGTGTGTGTGTACCCACTACCAAGGGCATAGTACAGGCAGCAGTGTTTACACTTACACAATGCTCCGGTGATGTGACCCAGTTGGAATGGATGCACACTGCACTGTCTCATCACTCTGTGCCCTTCTCTTTCTCTCTCTTTCACTCTCACTCCTGTCCTCCCTTTCCCATCTCTCACTCCGTGACTTGAAACCGCTCTCCCACTCCCTCTCTGCCTCCCCCATGTGCAGAATGAACCCCTTCCCCCTGGAGAGAGGCGGAGGTTCTATTTCAGACAAGCAGAACTTTCGGTTTTGGGATGAGTCCCCCCCCACCCCCCACGCCCCACGGGGTCGATCACCATGACAACCACTTACAGGCGACAACCATGTGTTTCGGAAGATGGAGGAGGAGGAATAAGGAGAGGGATGGAGAGAAGAAGAGAACATGAGGGTTAATGGGTCACGTCAGACAAAAAATGTCAATCTTTGCTGATAACAATCTACTTCTATCACTATAATTATGAAGTTCCACAATATGGCTTGGTGAACATTTGGGACAAAGTAGAACCATCTTTATGATGGAAAAACCCTTCTTAGATCAACATATGGATACAGATTTGAACACACATCCATCACCATGATAACCGGCACTGCTGTCTTTGAAACTGAGAGGCTATGCAAAAAGACAGAAGTTCTGATGAAAAGGAGGAGAAGGAAAGAGAGGGACACGGACGAAAGGTGAGATAAAAAGAGTGAGTAGAGATATGAGGGGAGGATAAAGTGAAGGAGGTAGAGATTACGGGCCAGGCTTACTCTACACTCAGCGGTGACCCCTGTTAACAGCACGCTGCTCCGATCTCCACTCAGGTAATGAACAGTTAGTCTCTGTGATGTTGGTGAGATTAACTTCTCTTCCCCTTTCTCTCTGCATCTCTCCTTCCCCTCTCCTCCTCCAGCTCCCAGGTGTTTTGCCAACCTCATATTCACTTATTTCCTGTCTTCAAATCTGCTGTATTGGCACGATTGAAGAGAGAACTATGCTGCGTGCATGATCAAATGACAAGTAAGTGTACAAAAATAGCCTTCATATCAACAGCGATATAATAAACACACACTGAGCAACACTTGAGATTAAGTCAATAGTAATGTGACTTTTTCTTTGGCTTTTCTCATTTCACAATAATTGTCTTGTCTCCCACAGGAAACTTAACTGGGGATATGATGTGATGGATGACGGTACAGTACGGAGAGGTCCAAGCTGATCACCTCAGCCCCCATTCAATCATCTAAACAAGGAAAGCACTATAAAAGAAAAGGTAATGGTGTGAAACCTGTCTTACAGACTGATAAACTTTTTGGCAATTTGGCTGAGTGATGGACCAGCTGGCTAGGACACCGACTTGCTGACTGACTGACTGACGGACTAAGTGCTGATGGATTGACTGACTTGCAGGTTTCCTAACTGGCTGAGTGCCTGTGAGGCAGACTGGAAGGCTGAAGGCTGTTGATATACTCCATCATGTGGGACTTAGCTCTTTTTTTCCATTGACTGAGGCCCCCATGTAATCTGTGTGCCTGTGGTGACAATCAAAACTTGGTCCCAGCATGTTACACTCCATCACTGAAAAGCACAACTGCAATCGGGGGAGGAAATCACCTGATCGACATAGAGAGGGAGAGACATTGGACCATTTTCGATATATTTAGCAGCCATGTCTTTTGTCCGTGGAATTGAACGTTTTGTATCCTCCGTTGTATTTCTTTGCAGTTCAAAGTTATGCATGCCACAATAAAAGCTGTGTGATGCTATAAAGAGGGTAATATCTAATTTCTTGGGAAATATTTTTCTTTACAACACCCTCTGCTGCTTCGTGTTACGTTATCGCACAAGCAGCCAGCTGATACGAGAAGGGACCCAGAAGTTACTGTAGGATAGCAATGCATGAAAAATACAGATGTTTCAGGGTAAATTGTCATTGGAGAACAGATTGAAAATGGATTGTGTTCTGTGGATCCATATGGACTTGGTAAGCGATGGCCAAATATCTCAAAACTGCTCCAACTTACAAAAACAGTCGGTGACCTAGTTCGGATATCCCTTTCCCAAACATTCATTAAATTCCGTGAAATCATCCGCATACCACTTGACATTAACTGCAGGGTATGCGCTCCGTTATCAATAGCATCAGGGTACAGTATACAGCTGTTTGGTTATGCCTTATTTTGCCCCCCAAATTAAAAGCCCAGCTTCTCCACATCTTAAAATTCAATCAATTTCCTTTTTACGGTGCAAGCAGACCTGCACTGTAAATGAAAAGACATTAAAAGGAAGACAGAATGAGAGACAGATGCAGTGAGATGTGAAAATACAGTCATCCCTCCGAATCGCTGTCATCCTGCCAAATCTAGTCAGATAACATTGATAAACCATAAACCTTTTGGCACCCTCCAACCCTTCGCTCATCCCCTTTCTCTTTCTTTTGTCTTTCTTCGTGTCTCTCGTTCCACCCACCAGCTCCTTCCTCGATACGTTGGCTTTGTTTGCAGCACAAAGTGTCTGTCTGAGGTCATTTATTCCTGGCTGTCTAGACCATGAAGTCTCAGTGCTGTCACTTACAAACACGGCAATATGTTCACTTAAATCGCTTCGCACGCAGTCACTCTGAGGTAAAATGCAAATGCGCTCATGCGTACGCTCTCCTTACTTTGTCTCGCTCTCTTCTGTACCGCTATCATGTACGCAGACAAGCTTACACACACGCGACAGACTTGTCCCCTCTCAAGTTTACAGTGGCATTTTGGCAAACAGCCTTTGTTTACCGAGCCTGTCGATGGGCTATGTAATCGTATATTTCCACTGAGAGTGTCTGTTAGCAAGGACGCTAATTAGCAAACGATTAAGCTCTCACACAAAAGAGCTTCTTGAGATTAATTGGCACTGAAGTTTACAAAAGCTCGTGTCTCTGTAAATAATTTAGTAAGAACAATTGTGCAGCTTGTCACACAGAGCCTTTTTTTGTTACTGATGATGTCATTAATACCATGTATTTTATATGATGACAGCCTGATCAGTGTGGGGTGGTTGATGTGGACACGTCACGTACGGACTATGAACGACAACAGCACATGTTCATCAGAGAAATGTAAAGTGCCTTCACGGGTACGAGATGCGAGGTACAGTATCCTCATCAGCACCTTTTTCAGCACAGCACCTCGGCCTGCAGTGTGTGTTCTCCTGCAGAAAACATTTCTCTTTGGAACACTGGACCTGCTGTGAATGCCACTGTCGAGGCAAACAGAGATATGAATCGTTTTCACACACACACAAACATCCATACGGAGTGTACGGGAGAAAACCGGTCTCAGTCCTGTGGTCCAGGGGCGTCTTGAAACTGCCTGATCCAAACAACATTTGCTGTTCCCTCCTCCCTGTTTTCCCTCCTCTCCCTCCTCTCTGCTGATGAAGAGGATGTCCGAAAGTTATGAATCTGTCTCTATAACTATAGCTGTTAAAAAGTTAGAAATTGCTTTCATCAGCACAATGGGACTTATAATCAAGCCCGTACAATTTGCCTCTGAGCGTCATTTGATCATTTGGAGGCTTGTTACACAGTCACAGTTTAAGCAACACAGATTTACATGAAAACGCCGCATTCGGAGGATCAACCGGGGTATAAAATAAACATGTTATTCAAAGAAACTCTCGGCGTTTAAAAGCTGATGCAATAAAAAAGCAAGACGTGAAAACATCCTTATAAGCAGGTTTAGCAGCAGTCTGTACATCTTATTGAATTAAGAGACATCTAAAGTTAAGTGTTACTGAAAATATCTACCCAGCTGTGCTTATTTATCGGCCCTGATGCTGGCTGACATCAAATATTAATATCTGTTTGCAAAATATCCTGTCAGCTATTTGCAAGGACTCCACGAGATGTCCAAACTGCAATGCAAGAGCGAGTAACAAACAAATAAGAATATATACTGTAGGTCTGGGCTGTTCTCGCTACACGGCAAGTATGCCACACATGGTGTATATATACGTGTGTGTCTATATATATGGATGCACAATTCCATTTTTCCATTTTTATTGCCTACATTGACTTTCTAAAACACTATTTGTTTTTGTTTTTTTGCTTTTTTTTTAAGTCACCATATCCCTTGTCTGTGTTTACAGTTAAGAGGTGAAACAACCCACAAGCACAAAAAAGCCTTTAGTTTCCAAGAGGCAAACAACAACTGAGATATATTTTCTGGTGATGAAGAAGGAATAAAACATTTGATACAGCCTGTAGCATGATCACTGCTGCCATTCACATGCAGAAAACAATCTGTAAAAAGATGTGCAAATTTTTTTATTTTTATTTTTGCTGTCAGAGTGGCAGACAAATCATTTGCAGAATCACTAATATCTACAAAATAATCACGGTTTCTGGTAGTCTGTTTTTATGTTGCCTTTCATCCGGCATTACTCATGAATTATTAAGTCCTCATTTGCTCTCGTGTCGTCCTTAATCATTATTAATAATTTTGTGTACCATATTGCAAAATGCAACTTAATTATTTAAAAAACGTAGACATTTGTTCATTCTTTGGTCAAAGGATGCAGCTTTTATTTATGCATTAGGGTTTAAAAACATTCTTTTGTTAATTAAAGACAAAGAAACATAACACATTTCGCTTCTGTATGACTGGAAGATGGCATATAACTTTTATAGCCTGTGACTATAATTCATAGTAATTTGGCAGCTGTTAAATGGTTTATTACTAAGAGAGCCTTTGGCATTTCTGCCCACCAGATGTTCAGAAATCATACAGATTATATCACTTTGATGACTTAAGTATAAGATATAATGTTAATGATGATATGTAAATGTAAATATAAACTCATAAAACCTTTGCATTATATTAAAATCAGGGGAAATATTGTACTGTGGTGGACTCATTTGTCACGATGAGTGGAATTTGACAATTTACCTACGGGGATAGAACATTCAATACATGGAGAATTAGAGGGGCAAAACGGACATTTTTCAGCTATTGTAGAATCCATTCCTTGGGTTAATTACACTGTTGATGAAACAGCATTTCATTCTGGGAATAAGAGCAGTTGAGCCCGGATGGAAAACTCTATCACAATTATATATATATATATATATATATATATGCGCAGCCTTTTTCTGAAGTCTGAGCAGGTTTTCCATCGGTGAAATTCCTGATTATCTGAGCTGGTTTGAGCGTGCGCTGGGTGCTGATGTGACTAACAGAACACTCGAGCAGTAAAGCGTCTGTTGGGCTGCCGCAGAGGACTCTGGGTAATAAGGCTGCAGATGAGTGGCGACCCAAAAAAACAAAATGAGAGAGTAGGGATTGGATGAGAGCGTGTGTGAGTGTGTGTGTGTGTGTGTGTGTGTTTGTGGGAGAGCATTTCTTATGCTGCCAGCCAAAAACATTCTCTGTGATCTTTAATATTAGGATGACCTCAAGGAGGAAGAACAAAGAACAAAGTGAAAGATGTCACTGCGCTGTTAGGATTCTTCAGGTGCTACAGTTTACACCTACAAGTGTAAAGACAAGTACGACGATGCTCAACATTTGGTGTTACCTGCTACCTGTACTTATAGTTAGAGGAACCCAACATCAATTAATTATTTACTATTTACATTTCTAAATCCCTCTGTGGTTTTTACAAGAATAAGATTAGCTTTCTACGTGTTTATTAGATTATGGTTTTTACTATTTCCCCCTTAAATTACCGCCTGATCAGAGCAGATATTCAAAGACAAATGCATCATTTCATGCACAACAGTTGGTGGAAGCATGTGGGTATCTGATGGATTGACTGGATTACAAAGGCTGAGAACAGCTATCGGCTAAACGTTTAATCTGAATAAGCAAAATACACAAACGGGAGACATTATTTGCATTTTGCAAAAGCACACAAGTGTATTTTATTGTTTTGCAGAAGAGCAGACTGACCATGAATTGGAAGTACTAGGATGACAGACTGCATACAATGTGCAAAATATAATGTTTGGGCCAGAGTGGAAGAACTACAGGACAAGAATATTTGACAGAGACGCATGCAGAAAACTGGCAACTATTTAAATTATGATTTTTTTATTTTTTTTTTACCGTAGGAAATATGAATATACATGGATAAATGAAAACATATCAAATTATTAAATACAAACGGAATTGCACAGAGCTGCATACTGAAATCTTTACTGTTACGCTTGTTACTTGTAAGAAATAATACATTTGCTCAAGAGGAATAAAATAATCACCCTGTATTTGTCATATTTCAGAAAAACGTGGGAATTATAATAGAAACTGATAAAATGGAGAAAACCTCCTGACACACTTATCTAATAATTCAACTCTATTTGACTTGTGTGTTCATATGAAGTGCTGAGTAACATTTTATCACCATCATGTTTTTCTATGGTAAATTTAAACCGGTATGACTATGAAATATCAATAACAATAATAGTGCTTCTGCCTGTTTTCTGCGATACCGTCCCTTATTCGCGTCCCATTGTCCTCTGTTCATATGTCCAGTATGAGACAGCACAGTGGCTGTGTGCTGGTGAGGACGTGGAGGCTCTAACCCTGGTTAAAGTGTCCTTCATCTGAATATACCTCTCAACTCCATCCCCTCTCTTAGCCTAGATGATGGATGGTCCTGCATCAAGGTCAGGACAGAGGTTGTGTGCCCACATTAACCACCCTCTTCCACTGATAGACTGTCAGACCCGTTTGTGTCTGGGAGCCTCCCTTTGGCCCTGATGTAAACAAGCGGAGAGACAGCGGTCATGTGGTGAGAAAAAGTGGGAAAAGAATCGTCGCAGTGACACATTAAGTGTACACAATACGCATCATGGGTGCTTTCCTGTTCCTGTTTTATTACAACCTGTCTTTGTTCATCTTTTAGTGCCACATAATGCGGTCAAGCTGTATTCCACTTAAACAGGAAATGAGAAGTTGAGTAAGAGTCGGAGTGGTATGGTGGTTTGAGCGATGCCGTCTCTGTCCTCACTGAGTCATAAAGGGGAGCTAAGAGGGGAGGTCAACTGGATTTGATTTCAAGGATTTCCAGCGTAGCTTAGCTGACTTGTTTTGAAACACGCGGACAGCTCAAGGCAAATATTTGACCTGGCTCTGACAGGCGATTACATTTATGATTTCAGAGCGTGTTTGTAATAACTCTATCTTATAACGTATATGTGCCG
>OMNV01009201.1:0-37889 GCA_900303265.1 Brotula barbata | reverse complement strand
AAAATATGAAGATGAAAGTCCTGCCTCTCATGAATGAAGCACTGTGTGTCCTCCTAAGGATTGCACTTAAAATTAATGATGGCTTTTGTACTGTATAATTATAAGATAAAACACGTTGTCATCAAGTGTGATCACAGTGAATCCACTTGAATGTAATCTAAGTTCTGGATGCAAATATGTACAATTTCACTCAAGGATTCCACCATTCAACTGCTCTATGTGCGTTAATACAGAGTGTCTCAATCCAGATGACACGCAATCCCACAGTTTTGCATAATTTTATGCTTAACAATAAACAAACGCGGGCCTCAAAACATAATCTTCAACCTCACACGTCCCTCAGTCATCTAAAAACTATAATCCTACAATGACAAACACCGAGAGAGCTGCAGAGTCGTAACATTCTGTCCGAAGGAGAGCCGTCTGAAAGAGAGGAGCGATGTGACTTTGCCTGTGGAGTACCTGTGTCTTCATGCTCCACTGCCTGCTTTAAAAGAAAAACTGTTGCTCTGTTCCTCGCCGAGGTCTTTGGAAGGTGAGCGGTAATTGCTGAGGGAGGATTTAATCTGACGACGGAACAAAGCGCCTCTTTTGTTTTACCTAGGTAAATCTTACACTCCGCGATGGAACAGTCCTCCGTGAACCACATGAACTTTACACGGCCAAGGCGTGTGTGCGGTGGTGTTCATTTTGGTTAGAGTGTAAGTGTGCGGGACAGAGAGACAGACAGAGACAGTCTTATTTGTGTGTGAACGCTGTTGGACTCCATGCTCGGCCTGATTCTCATTATTTATAATGTTGGCCCTGTGGTAATGACATCATGGAGGCTGAATTAGCTTTTAAAAGTTGACCGCAAAGCACACAAACTGTGAGGCAATTTTTATGAAAGATTCTTCCAGTCTGACTTCATTGTGTGGTTAACTTTTCAGGAAACCCCAAACAGGTCTTCTTCCATTGTTTGACTGGTGTATTAAAAGTTTAACACTGAATAAACAGACAGAAGGATATGAATTCTGACATAAAATCTGTCCGTCTCACACACACAAAATACGTGGATTGATTCGGAAGTTCTAAGCTTGGCACACGAGGAACTCGTCAAAGGATACGATGTTTTGTGGATGGAATATCATTATTTCCCTTTTCGGTCGGTGAATTGTACAAAATGCATCGATTATGCACTTTGTTGGCTTCTGGTAAAAATTTAGTTCACACCCTACTCTTGGTATTTGGTTCGCTCCAAGTTTCCCTGCTTCATAAACGTGAAAATAGCTGTTTGCTCCAGTTGATAACATCACATCCGCCATTGATAGCCAAAGGACCGAGATGGAACCGAGATGAAATCACTCGGGCACCGTCAGCCGACGTGCAAGCAGTCGAAATGAAAGAGAAAAGAAGAGCAACATCTCTGAGTTAGAGCAGCCACGGTTTGGCTCAGTACTTATCAATCAATCAATCCTTGTTAAAACCTGAAATTGGGCAGCGAGAAAACATTTGCATTATTAGAGTTCAGAAAAGAAAGTATACACACACGCGCACACACACACGCACACTCAGTGCGATTAATCTAACGTCTTGTATTCCTGCGTGTTGAAAAGTGTAATAATAAATAACAAAATAAAACAGCATAAATCTAATAAAACACTCTTAGGGAAATTTTGCACATGTTGTAACCATCGTTCGTGTTTGAGAAATGGAGAGAAATGGAGAAAATCCAGGGAGAAAATTTGATGTAATAAGCTGGAATGATGGGGGAAGTGGAACGCGGGCAGGCACGGCTGGTTTGAAATGACTAAACATTGTCTTTCTCTGGTACTACATGAACATGTCTGAGTGCTGATCAGTGTGAAGCTGACGTTGTTGCCTCTGCCTGGTTGTTGGCTCTTTCATCAGCCCTCCAGAGCCTCTGTAGCCTGACCAGCATTGTTTGTGGAGAAGAAAGCTATCAGAGGATCTGCACAAGATTAGAGTTGCCAACTGTTCCCTCTGCGGCTTCCTGTTTTGCCGCAGGAATTCTTTCGGCGGGTGCAAAAAGGCACATAACTGCTAAAATCTGATGTGCTTAACCCTTTCCCCTCATAACCTCCATCTTTGTTACGCTATAAAAGAAATGCATTAAAAGGTGTCCCTCTCAAACTTTTATTATTGTTCGTCTAAGTGCAAATTATGTTTGAATTTTTGTAAAATGTCGTCGATTTAGCAAATTTTGCCACTGTTTGGCAGAGCATATAGCAAAGCATAGCCCACACAGTATTACTGAAAGTCTGAACTTCTTTTTTTATACACTACCCACCCACACGATTCTTCATCTTTACCTTCCAAAAACCTTTTCCCTGCAGTGCACCCATCCTCCTCCTCTCTTTGTCTTCGCTGTCACTTACTTCAGCCCTCCTTTTCCTTTCCCTTCACATTTCCCTCTCGTTTTTACCCACACATTGCTTCCTCTCCCTTCCCCTCCATCTAAATTGCAAATGGAAGCGGTGCTGACTGCCAGAGGAGCTCCTCAATGTCATTAGAGCTGACCCTGTGGATTAACTAGAGGAGGGAGGCAGTGTGTAGAAACTACAGATCAATAAAGCAACTTATCCTCTGGGTTCTTTTACTTCGCTTTGGATTTGCATCTGACCGACTAAAATACCTACTGTATTCCTATATAACAAGAATTCAAACTGAGAGTCTAAATGACCACGGACACACACCTCTTTAGAAGGATTACATGGAATGTCTGTGACGTGGGCGTATTGACAGGTTTCTTCTTGCCATACAATTCCTGTTTGCGATCGGAGGAAAGCTGGATAAGTATGGGGAATTTTGACGAGAGGGACATGTTTCACACACCAATTGTATCGTTGAAGGGGTGGGATATACAGTAGACATACATAAGTGACATACATACATATTACAAACAAAACAAACAAAAATTAAGATGTCACGAAGAGAAAACTCACGTGACACAAGACAGGAGACAAGGAGATCAAGATATCCAGCACTGCCGTCTGGACGATCCAATTAACAGCGTGATGTGATATGGCTGAGATAAAGAGATAGATGGAAAGATAGATGTCGTGTACAAGTGTGTGCATGTGTGTGTAGTCGTCCTGCTGAGTGTAGTTGGTTTACCGAGTTGGCAGGGAAAGTCAAGTCACTGTGAGCTCGACTAAACCTGATAGGTGCCCTTATCAGAGACAGTTAAAGTCAAAGCCCATAACACATGGACACACACACACACACACACACACACCAGCCATCAAAGATCCTGTTGCTTGATTGCTCACCTGCAACAAGTAGATTTTGGATGAGTGTATCCAAAAACGGAGAGGGCACTGTTCTCATACCACATCATCAAATCGCTGAAAGCTCTTCACAAACATAAATTGCTTTGTTGCTCTAACATGAATAACTTCAAGTCACTAATTGTGCTAGTTTATGAAAACCTTTCTTGATAGTGCATTAGAGCTCCATTCGAGAGTAAAGGAGCATCTTTGTTTTGGCTCATCCATAAACTGCTGCACAGAGAACTGGATTTCATGAGGATGCACCTGAACATGCACTGCCATTACTACCACAGGAACATTACAGTCTCGGCTGTTTGTAACCTTGACTGCTGAGTGTTTGAGCAGCCAGTGGACTGTTCTGTCGAGTAATTGACATCATAAGGGTCGCTCGAGGTTGGACGCTAAATGGAGGATCGGATCTCAGTATCGCAAACTGTAATTCCAGTCCACACGTGTGAATAAAAAAACAGAATAAATAACATGGAACTGCAAAATAATGGATTAATACAAACACTTTGACGTGCGAATCATAAAAGTCTGGCGTGCAAACATTACAGAAGTGATTCTACTGTTGACAGCAAATATTGTGTGCAGCTGTCTGTGAAGATGTCCACCAGTGATTTAATGACTACCAAAATATTATCTTTTGACAGCACTGTGGAGTTCTGCACCATCACAGCTGTCAGGAAATTAAAGATTATTACAACATCTAGATATGCTTAGACAAATATATGTCTAATAGAGCAAACAATGCATGAGCTCTATATGTATATACGCACGGCTCAAGCACAATCTCTGACAAGTCCTTTACATATATGCTCTGCCTCACTACCCACAATGAGAATTTTTCTCTCCCACTTTCAAACAATAATTGCTGGCAGGTATTTGCGGTCTCCATAATCGAGGAAGACAGCGGGTACAAAAAAGAGATAGGCGGTTTAAGTTTACTTGTGCCAAGAGTTTTTATATGCTTATGCTGTCAGGTGTAATGGGTCATTATCAGCATTTTATGGCTGTATTGTGTATCATAAACCCATCAAAGGGCAGTTAAACCATTGGTTATTAAAACATAACACAACGCTATGCTCGGGATGCCGCTGTGCAGTGCATTCCAAGAGTCGTTTGCAAATTATTAATGTGCATCTGCTGGAAATGTGATTTTGGATTCATAATGGCAATTCCTTCACATAATGTGTTTTGACTGTGCCGTCACGATGTATGCTACATGCAAAGTGTCACAATAAAGCATTTACTGCCATCTAGTGGCGGATGGATTTATAGCAGAAACGGTAAAGCACAGCAACAAAGATCTTTCTTTACTGTTTAATAACACATCAGGAGTTAAGCAACCATTAAAGTGGTTAAGCAAACAATATCATGAAGTAATTGAGTGAAAGTACATTACAGTACAACTGGTACATTTATTTCAGACTCATGCAATTAACTAATTTACTCTTAATACAAAATTCAGTGCCCTCTGTATGGGGTTAACTTCCAGAATCCCTCCATGACCTCTCCTCCATGTCGGAATTCAATGAAGTAATCAAAACACAAATTTCCACACAGAGCTACACAGGCTTCCCAAACTAATTCCAATCTTTCTATTTATGTTTTGTTCTTTTGCTGTTAATTTCAGTATTTCAGATTTATTTATTTATTTGCTTCTTTATACTTTTAAAATCTGTGCTACATTCTTTTTTGCCGCCAGCCTATGAATTATCGTCCTTTGTATTGTTTTCTGATCTGACTTATATTGTCTGCATTGCTATTATTATCAATAGTATTCTTGTAATTATTATTATTATTGTTCTAAAAAATAAAAGTTAGAGGCTTAAAGGCAATTGAGGTTCTTTCGCCAGTATTGCCTTGTGTGTCATGTGAGCCTTTGATTGCCGCTGATGTAATACCAGTGGCTCCACCCACCCGTCTAGAGGGGCGTTTCCACAAGTTCAGCGCGTGCGCAGTGCAAATGTTGTCCTTAATTCGATTTTACGATACGCTCTGTTGTTTGCCACGAAATCTTTGGACAGTTTCATAGTTTTGGGGAAGAGCAGGGTTTTATTAACCACACATAATCCTTTTGACGAGTTGTTTGCTTCATGAGACTGTTTTCGTTCGTTTAACGATGTTTCAGCAAACCTTGAAGAACTTCCAAATCAATCTCAACGCGTTGAATGGGAGTAATACTTACAGCAGCGGGGACCTGGTAACGGGACACATCTCCTTCGAGCTCACCAAGGCGACGATCATCACCTACATAACGTTGAGGATGACGGGCAAGGCTCATGCCCACTGGTCCACCGGAAGCGGTGGGAAAAGAGGGCGCCGACGACGAACTTACTCAAGCAAAGTCGAATATTTCGACTATAAGGAGACCATCTTTCAAGACACCAGCGGTATGAAGTTACAAGCATACCAAATGACAAACAGTTAGTTATCTATCTGTGAATAACCACCCAAATGTCTTTATCTGTTGCAGCTGTTCCTGGGCAAAATAAACTCCAGCCTGGAAGACATGTGTATCAGTTTACATGTCAGCTTCCACAAGGGTGTGTCCAAGCTTTACACCGATTTATCTCATTTATCTTTCTAACAATACCAATAAGTGCTTTCAGTGCATTCAGAATGTGTCATCCCCTTAAAATTGTTTTCCCCCTCATTTGTCTATACCCAGATGGGTGACAGATTAAAAGAAAAACCTGTTTAATCTCCTAAACTGTGGGTGATCCATCATATTTTGTTACCAAACATTGAAACCACAAAGCTTTATTTTAGTTGTACTAGATACCGAAGTTTCTAAAGATGCCGTGTTTGAATGAAAATGTATAGAAATTCAAGAAAGATAATGTCCTTGGAAGTCGATTAATGGAATTTTAGTGTAAATTAGATGGTATTAGGGATGCAATTGTTAAAAGGAGAAAGAATTCTATCTAGGTTTTACGGATTTATCCACAGGCTGATGAAGTTTCTATTGTTTGCAGTTTTACAGCGCTAGTAATGAGTTTTATTGTGAAAAAGACCTATCCGTAATTTGTTTTTCTAAAGTGAATTGAAGGTATTTAGTCAAGCGTTTAAGATGTTAAAGTCTGTGGTCTTGTAAGTGTTCAATTAGGCTGAGATTTGTTTACTGCAAAGGCCTTAGCATATGTTTGAAACGTCGTGTATTTTCATCTAGAGACGATCCGATAACACTTTACCTTTCCGATACCGATCCGGTACCGATATAACTTTTGAAGAAGAATTGTTTGCCTGTTTTTTCGAGCAGCGAAGAATTGGTCGCCTGTTTGTAACGTTAAGAGGGCTAAATGGAGCAATGTGAAGTAAAATTACATGGTAACGGATCGGTGCGTAGTCATACGTACTAGCCGATTCCAACACCAGCATTTTTGGCGATATCGGTATCAGGACAACTCTAATTTCATCAGCCATTGTGTCCCATTAATGAAGACGCTGTGGATGCAAACCATGCCAGAAACATATTAAATGACATAACTTGATAGCAGGACAGAAAGTAGATCGAAAGTAGCAGTAGACAGAAGTGTAACAGCTCACTTTAAACTTGGCAGAAGGTTACTGAACAACTCTCAGGCCATGAAAAACCAGATTTTATGGTCTGCCCAAACATATAGAATTCATTAGCCCGATGCCAAGTACTGCGTCTGGAGGGAACTGGTGACTGCTCATCAATTGGCAAACGCTTTTCTACAGCGAAGTGGAAATTTTGTCCAAAATCAGTGTGACGCAAGTCTGCGAATGCCACAGTTAACCAGTCAAAGTCTGTGCTTGAGCCAGAAATCTCTGGAGAATCCTGAAAATAGCAGCACAGTGATGCTTCTCACTCAATCTGATTCTCATCTGGAAAAAGGACAAATCCCAAATCAAAAAATGAAAAACTACATAATAAAATAAGTCTATCTATAACATTTAATTTCTTACTCTTTTTGCATATCAAAACAAGCTACATGAAGGGGATTGAACACTTTCTCAGTGGACTGTCGTCTTAGAGTGAAGTACAGAACACTCCTTATTTGTTATGTAAAACACAAGGGATAAACTGTGCTTTGTTTCCATGTTTGTGTTTTGCATCAATGCAGAGACTTCCCGTCCTCATTCCGCAGTGCTAATGGAACAATCTTGTACAGCATTACGATGAGCATCAAGAGGCCCTGGCACCTTAGCAAGGAATATATGACCGAGCTGAACTTTGTACATCGCATTGACACATTTCCACCCGAGCTGCATGTGAGTTAAGGGCCTACAAACACCGAATGATACCTAAAGATTCGGTCATGTCTGGTCATGTTTTTTACTACACTCACATGTCTTTGCTAGAATGTCAGCAGTTGGTTTTTCAGTAAGGTTTATGTATCAGCTTCTTTCACTGTCATGTAATATCATGTCACATTATGTCAAACACAACACAGATGAAATTTCAAACAGAAGCGCACAGTGAAGTGCATGTTTAAAGAGTGCCTGGAGAAAAACTTGGAAAAATGAGATCTTTCGGCTCATTTGTACACCGATTATTGACCAAGAAGTCAGAATCAAATTGAGGCAGGCACACACTGATATTTCAAACGTACAAGAATGCAGTCACATGCAAATTTGTTAACTGCACGTAGCTGTCCCGTACAGGGAACAAGAATCGTTGTCTCGTTTCCGTCTTATATTTTCTTTTCTTCTGTTTAAAAAATGGATTGTGAAGGTTAGAAATTTTACAACGTGTGTATCATATTGACGGGTGTTTTCTGTGTCTAATATATCTATGCCGTGAGAAATCGATTTCATTATTTCTAATGAATTATGATCTCATGCACTGATTTGGCCCATTTTTGTTCTGTTCGTCTTTCCCGTCTGCGTTGGTTTTTGTGCAGGCACCTCTTCAAGGCACCAACAGCATGACCCTGTGCTGTCTGTGCTGTGCGTCTGGTCCACTCACAGTGACTGCCCGTGTGGATAAAAAAATCTTTGTCCCTGGTACTGTTCTGTTTTTATCTAATGAAATTCATATGATAGTTTGTGAAAAATCTTTTCAAATAATCACTGCCAAACATTGTTTGTTCTCAGGTGAGACTGTAGCGATATTCTGCAATTTAGGTAACCCTTCGAGTCGAAAGGCCACTCCTAAAGTAAGCCTGGTGCAGAAACAGACCTTCTACACCGCCAACCACAGCAACCATATATTTCGTGTCAAAACGTTGGCGTCATCGTGCGGGGAGCCGGTCAGAGGTGCCACGTCGGTGAATGCTGTTCTCGTGCTCACTATTCCCACTGAGATACCTCTCAGTATTACTATCTGCAGCATCATTGAGGTGGAATACACCATTAAAGTAGGTTTACCTATTTTTTTTATTGACATTATTGATGTAGATTTAACTTTTACTGTCAGAGCTGGTGGTTTGATTTTAATCTGCTTATCTGGTTGACACTATTGTCTGCTGTGTGTCTCCTCCAGATGGACTTTGGTGTGAAAGCTTCCTTTGATGCCACGGTGCTCTTTCCCATCATCATATATGATGGCCCTGCATCCACCCAACCCCTGCTTGATATATGAGAATTGCATCTTAATTGTGTGTCTCGTCACTTTGTTATACAAATCTCAGGTTTTATTTGAGGTAGAAAAATTATACATAATACCACATGGTATATTAGTATATATATTCCACAATGGCCTTTTATTGTGAGAGTTTTATTTCTCAGGGTCTGTATCAAACTCAGATGACTTTTTAATCACTGAGCTCTAAATGTTTAGAGCCGGACACAGTGATTAGAAATCACTGGGTTTTTTTAAAGATTTGACGTGTACTGTCCATTTCTTACGACAAAGGGCGCTTGTACACCTTTTCTTTTCTATATTTTAACATTTAGCACAGAGGGCATAATCCATCGTCCTGACTTTTTCGTTTTACCTTCAATGACATGATTAATTTTACATATACTGTTACACTAAAACAATATTCTATATTCTGTAGTTATTTTATGTATGCTAGCCTTTAATCAGATCTTGAGCTCGCCGTTTACATATAAAGTTTCAAAGGTCAAAATGAAAATTAAGTGAGATTACAACTAAACCACAGTGCCACTGAAATGTCAGTAATATACCTTAAAATGGTTTTTGACATAATCAGTCATTTTGTACAGCAACAGCCTGTTGTTAAGTGTTAGTGTGAAGAGTTTCAAAACAAAAGCCAAAGACCCAAAAGGATTTTGTGAAAGCTGCCTTGTAGCAGGATAAGGCCATCACATTTTCACTTTGTGTGTGTGCGTGTGCGTGTGTAACTGTGTATCGTACTAAATGTAGATGCTCAGTTCAGGGATTGAAGAATAACTGTCTGAGAAATAAGTTTATGTGAGTTATGTAAGTTACAACCTGCTTGCAAAGGTTCTATGGAAAAACTTAAGTAATAATTTGAATTCTAATGTTTAATTTCAGTATATATATATATGTTTTCTGTCATGTCAACATATCTACCTTTGTCATATTGTATTGTTGTTAATATTATTTTCTACCCTCAGCCTAACATGTTGCACACCTTCATTGATGTGAAGGATACATTTGCTATAAATGATGATGATGATGATGATGACAAAAACAAGCCAGACTGAACCAAATCAGTGGCAAGCATCACATTTCTTTTTGTTACCTCACTACTTCAAACACTGTGTGATCTACTTCAATTTCTGTTGAAGTGTAATTATGCTTCAGTGTGAACACCATAAACTGAATTCCCTGGAAAGTCCCCTTTCCCTTGGAAAGTGTTCCTCATCATTTGACTTCAAGTGTTAGACAATGTTTTTGACACTTACATCATCATCATCAACTCCAACTGAATGTCATTTTGGGAAGCCCAGAACTGGAAGATTGCTTTAGATTTTTTTAAAAGTTTGTCTTAAGGGAATTCACGCTTTGGACCTTTACGGTGGACAAGATAGTAGATAGTAGTCGCTAGAGTTCTCTCTCAGTCTGGCACAGGCCAAACAACCACATTCCCCTGTCCGCACAAAACACGCACAAACATATCTGTGTCGGTCTTCGGATAAGCATTTTTTGTTTGTTTTTTCCCTTATTTTTAATGTCACACTAACTGCGTTTCTCCTGTGTTCCAGAAATTTACAATCCTGGGAACCACTAAAAAGACTGCTGAAATATTGCTTTAGTTTGTTTTATTAGTTAGTTTGTTTTTAAAAAAAATGAAAAAGTATCTTGTCCACATATTTGAAGTGGGAATTATTTCAAGGTGAAAATCCTAGAAGTGGATGTTTTTTTTTTTCTTTTTAATCCTAACTCACTTATGTGCCCATTTTTGTGAAAGAATATGAATTTGAAGTGAATTCTTTTTTCCACTAAAACACTCCTAACAGTTCTATTTCTTTCAACAAAGAACATGTAACATTTAATATGAACCACTAAAAAATATTTGAAACCACTCCAGTTTGCTTCAAGTTGATTTTAGAAGTATTTGAAAAGGAGAGGCAGCATGGGTGCGAATTGATGTAATTCATATCCTGTCCTGTAGGGGTCAGCAGTGATCAGTGTTCCTGAGTGTGTACAGCCACACTTGGCTGTTCCTCCTCTCTGAATCTCATCATTTTCCTTTTGTTTGCCACAAACCTGTGAAATGAGTGCCGCTGCTGCTGGAATGTGCTCATCACTATAACAAAGGTGTTTTGTAAGACATCAAACCCAAGAAATGGCTGTTAAACAGGTTCCTCTCTGTGTAGCATCCGTCGTTGTTGCTTTTCAGCCCTTCCTTTTTTTTTGAGGAAATGCCACAAATCTGTCAAAAAGGATCTGCTGATGAAATCACAATTTTTGGGGGGGTGAAAAATGATAACATCAACACCAGGAAAAGGGAAGCAGTAAGAATTATAAATGATAAAATATGTAGCTGTGCAAGGTGAATATTGGCTATGCTACATTACCCCTTTACACCAGACCGCTAGACCTGCTGTATATCCATGTTTGTGTTCAGGACACTATCATGCAGGCTGGTATTAACATCAATAATTTGCCAGACAATAAAGGACCTTTTCCCTACTGATATCAAAGGTCAAAGTTTAGATGTATCAAAGTTTTATCTCAGCAAGTACAGTCATTATCAGCTGGGAAACCTCAAAAAAAGGAAATTTTGAGGTTTTATTGCCAGAGTTTATGGGTTTGTTTAGATTTATGGCCACACCCCAGGATGTATATTTAGAGAAGAGCATTGTTAATGGTTTGTCGAGCCCTTTTGTTCAACAGCGATAGATCATGTCAAGCCCTGTTAAGAGCTTTTCAGTGGGATATAACCCCTTAAACAAAAGCAATGTCTTCACCAGTGGTGATTACCTGACAGGACAAATTACGTTAGAGCTTAAGAACGATTTGAAGATAGATTCACTATCCGTGACGCTAAAGGGGAAGGCAAATGTCAAATGGATTGAGTCGTACGGCCAAATAGTGGCAGTGCACTTTGCCAAGAAGAAATACTTCAGCATAAAACAATTTATCATCCAGAAGGACCAGGGTGAGTGAGCTGCTTCCTGTCACCGTTACCATCGTTAGTCAAAAGAATTTCCAGATTTGTCCTTTTTTGTTATTTCACTCTTACCCCGATTAAGCACAGTGCAAATAACTTCACCTCATTCAAAAGTAGCCAAGCCGACACAGCAATAAAGCCTTTTTTTTAGTCATCAATTATGCGATCAGGTATTTTGAAAACAGTTCATTTAAAACACTTCCACTTCCATCTGCCTGATTTTCCTTTTGGAGAATTTGCGAATTGATAGCAGAGCTAGAAATCCTGTGTTGTAACGACACACCTTTTGTTGTTTTTCAGGCAACAATAATGTTGGCCGAGGCTGCCACGTTTACCCCTTCACCTTTCAGATCCCCACGCAGTGAGTTTAACTAACCGTTGACCTTCCTGATACACAACTGTAACCGTTCTGGAAAACGTTTGTTGGCTTTACATTTGATATTATAGCAACTGCCTTGATGTGATTAATCTGTCATTCTAAATTGTTCCACCTGTGTACCCTAGCTGCACTTTCCCCCCTCACGCTTGTCAGAATGCGCTGAGACTGAGTTTTGTATCATCAGATAAAACGCTATTGGAAGAGAAATCTACTTTTAATGCCACTCATCATTTTTGCTGTCGTGCAGAGACATGCCATCTTCCTTTAAAGGCAGCTATGGAAAAATTCGGTACACGGTGGAGGCGAACCTGAGCAAATCGATGAGGACGGACAGCAAAGCTAAAGCCGAGTTCAACTTCATCCAGAAAGCAAACAAGGAGAGTGTTTCAATGCTGATGGTACAGAATGGACCTGTTGAGCTCCACACATACATACAAACACACACAGAACTTTCACGCTCATTTGTCTTTTTCTCCATTTTAGCAAAATCCACAGCACGGCATCACAGATAAGAAATTGAAGGTCTTTACTTCTGGATCTGTAGCCATGGAAGTAAATATTCAGGGAACAAGCTTTCAACAAGGTAATACTGTTTTGGATCAAACATGAGGACCGTTAAATCTTCACTTTCCCTTCTCCTTCACAGCGGATCGCAGTGACACTAATAAATAAACTACCTGAAAGCTGCTCTCAGTCTTACGTTCATCTCCTGGACTCCATATCGAAAACATCTCCTACAAATAACAAACCTGTTTTGACAAAAGTAGTGAAGAAAAAGTAGATTGTCCTTCCGAGATGTAATAAAAATAAAACTTTGCAAAAATATTTATAATTCCGAAGTCCTCTCAAACATACTTAGATACTGGAGGAGCATCTTTTTCTTATTTTGTTACTTAACACCACTGTTTCTGACGCTGTCGAACAACACAAAGCTCAAAGTTCTTAAGCTCAAGGAACCTTTTTATGACTGAAAGATAAGACAACAGCTAATGGAACGTGTTCAGTACTATGGTTTGGTAATGGGAGTCATTCCTGTCTGTGTCTATGTATCAACTAGGGACATGCGTATGTGTATATAAATGTGTTTTGCCCTCACAAATGTTATCCTGCTTTGTTCTGCAGGTCAAGTAATGAAGGTTGTGGCCTCCATTCTGAACAAATCATCTCGTGAGATAAAGCCCAAGTTCTGTCTCTATTGTAAGTGCAGTTATTTTGCACAAAAAAGAAGGAAATTAGAAATCAAAAACCTCCTGAAAGAGGTGGGCGAACCCATCCCGCCTTATGCAAGTGTGACTGTGACCAGAAACATCACCGTCCCTCACACCACCACCGTGTCCATCTTAAACTGCAACATCCTCCAAGTGGAGTACAGACTGAGGGTGTGTACGGTTTCTCAAAAAACCCCCTATTAGGTCATATCACAAGACACTGACGCAAAATGTATTTCCTTTCCACAGGTCTATCTGGATGTCAAGTATGCTTTAGATCCAGCGATCAAGTTTCCCATTGTCGTCCTGCCTGCCTCAGAGACGCCTGATGAGGACCAGCCGCTTCTGTATTCCAACCTTGGATTCGAAGCCTTTGGAAATACAACAGCAGAGACCAACGACTCACAAAGCCCAACAACCTCAGGATACTCAGCACCATCCTGGTTCACACACGGGATCTTCCCATCCACGTCTAGTGCTGATGGAAAATCCTAGTAGCTCAGTGCTTAAATCTATGTGAATTCATAAAGGCCATGCCAGAAATCAAGGTGAATGAATTTACAAGAACAAACGTTTGATGGACACAGAAATGGTCTGGGATCAAATATTTTGGATAATAAAATGTATTAATTCGGAAAAAAAACTCACACTAACAATTTGTGTCTATATATCACATTGACAGGTACTCAATATTTTCTATGATAATTAACATGTGATATTAGCATTACAATAAAAAGTGGTTGTGTTCGTGTCCAAAGGTAAATAAGTAAAATAAAAAAAGTTAGTTATTCCCCTTCATACATTATTATGATTATTATGCAAAAACAGTAATAAAGATGCGTGTTTACGTTCCATGTTGGAGTACACCCATGCCAATACTACTACTACTCTGATTTCCACAGAGGGGCGGAGTCACCGTTGTTGTGAAAACACGTCCCGCCCTACGTGGCACGGGTGTCTATCCATAATTGTGTCTCAAATTTCTTTTTCCTTTACTCAAGTGTCTGTCTGTGTGTCTGTCGCGAACAATGTCGAGCACCGTGCAGAGCCTGAAAGTAACCTTCAACCCGATCAACGAGAGCAACACTTTCACAAATGGAGACTTGGTGTCAGGGCAAGTGACGCTAGAAGTGTCCAAAGATTGTCAAATAGATTCGTTTTACATCCTTTTTAAGGGTAAGTCTAAAGCGTTGTGGTCAGAAAAACACGGCACAGTGACGGTGGTGTATCACTCAAAGGAGAAGTACTTCAGCTACATACAATTCTTCGTTCGACAGGAAAATGATAAAGGTAAGCGCTCCTTAGCGACCAGGGCTTTTATTTTGAAGGGTTTGCTGTAGTAATCGAGCGTAAGTCGCGGTAGAAGCTTCAGAATAAAAGCACGTTTAACTGACTAGGAAAAGGGGAAGTTTACTTTGGCAGTAAAACAGAATTGTCCGTAAACACTATTTATCCCAAAATATCATTAAAATGTTATAATATTTGGACTGCTATCATCACCGTAATATTATGAAAATGTTACATTTGGACTACCATCATCTAAACCACTTTGGTACAACATGTTCTATGATGTGATAGCTGGACACACTCACATGCCTGTGTGTGTATCTGTGAATGAGTCTGTGTATCACTACTGCAAATCAAGCACCTGTTGAAAAGTCCTCTCTCTCTTTCAGGAGGGGACAGCGAAGCACTCCTGGCAGGTCAGCCTCCAACATGTGAGTCACTGACACACTTTTCACACCTCTCTCAGTCTGTAATGAGGTTTATGTATGCCAGTGTTTTTATAATAAAGTTTGAAACAGTCACAACGAGATAATTTTGCAGATTTTGATCAGTAATCTGTGATACTGCAATAGCTTGAGTGATACTTCCCTCTTGTGAGAGTGATGGAGTGGTGCACTCTCTTTCAAAAAGTGAAAAAGGTGTGTCAACTCATCTGCGTAACGCAACTTTGAAGCTTTTGTTGCACAAGAGGACCGTTAATTGACTCATTTTGGTTTGCAGCCTCTTGTGGTTGTGTCATAGATTTACCTAACTATTCACTTGTCATTTCTTCATATAGAAATTAACAGTAAAGGCGTATTGCTTTTCAGACAGCAGTGATGTCACCCCGGGCTGTCACGTCTACCCGTTCACCTTTCGGATCCCGCCATCCCAGTAGGTGGTGTTTGCCTATTAGTAGTCAAATTTAGGTCATAATGTCGGTTACCACAGCACATAGACAGACTTTGAATGTTCAGTCAGAAGTGGAAAAATATGATTGTTAAACATTTTCATTCGACATTGACATCTAAAAGTTTCAGGCGAACTTTTAGTCTGTCCTAATTAGTCAAACTTTTGTCTGCTGCTGTCTCGTGCATTAGAGAGTTGCCGTCTTCATTTCACGGAGTGTTTGGAAGTATCACATATTCACTGGAAACCAAGCTGAGCCGATCCATGAGGATTAGCAAGAAAGACACAACCAAGCTTAACTTTGTGGCCCAAGTGGACTGGAATAGCATCCCTGAGCTCATGGTATGTGATGAGTTACATTTTTATCATTCCTGCCACCAGGATCGCTCCTCACCTTTTCAGCTGGAGCTGCTCAGGTGTTAGTCGTATAAAACCGTGGTTGTATTTATATTATGTATTTCAAAAGAACAGCGAAACATATTCAAACCGAGTCGTTATTTCAGTGATTAAACACATCAATGCCACGTTACTCTCTTTTTTTTTTTTCTTTCAGACACCACAGCAGGAGTCCACCAGCAAGAAAATGAAATTTTTCAACTCTGGAACAGTAGGCATGGATGTGAATATTGAAAAAACGGGTTTCTGTCAAGGTAAAGAGACTTCACTCACTCTGCACGCTGCACGATGTCAAATGCGGTGAACGAGTTTTCCCGTCTATTCTGTAGGAGAGGGAATCAAAGTTCTGGCCTACGTTCAGAACAACTCATCACGTGAAATCAAGACCAAGTACTGCATCTATAGAAAGGACAGCTTCTTTGCCCAAGGGAGGAGAAATGTCTGCACCAAAGACGTGTTGAAAGAAGTCGGAGAGCAAATTCCACCTTCTGCCTCTCGAACAGTCACCCATATCATCAACGTCCCTCACGATTGTGAAACGTCCATTTTAAACTGCGCAAACGTCAAAGTGGAGTACAGGCTCAGGGTAAGCATCATACACACCGCTCCAAAGACAGGTGATGTCTTTCAGCCCGTCACATACAAATTCTACTTCTTCATCACTCATTCAACAAAAATCACTTGACGTGCAGTTTTTTTTTGTGTGGAAATTTGCTTTCACAGACGGGATTTAGAGGAATTACGATGAAGATGCTTTGATCAGTGACACGTTTGAGGGCTTTTTAAATGTTTCACTCAATGTAGGAATTCTGCAGGCTTAATTTAATTCCTCTTTTAAATGAAATAGTCAAGCATTTTATGATAAAGTTTGATAAAGATCCACTCACCCTCTCAAATAAGATGGTAAGAGTGCACAGGCCAAGTGTGCTGCGAGAAAGAGGAGAACTAAGTGTCCTCATGCAGCTGTTTGTATGTGAGCGCCGTGAGTGTGTGGATCCAACAGGTGTCAATGTTTGAAACGCAGTCAATTCCTGACAACTTTAGAATAATGTCACTTCCATGCTCGGCGTTGAGGCCCTCATTCACGTTAGTGTTTGCCGACACGATCTAAACAAACCGTTCACATTCTCAACACGAGCGTGAACTCATCTCAACGAAACGTTCCCGGTGACAAAACGGCCAACTTCTCACAGCAAACAACAGAATACTGCAAATGCATGAGTTACAGCTATACGGCCATAAAGCAAGCTGTGTTCTTCCCTCAGGTCTATTTGGATGTTAAATATGCCACAGATCCTAAGATCAAGTTCCCAATAGTCGTCATGCCTCAGGTTGCTCCTGCTCAGCCTCCTGAGCATGATGGTTCTGGATTGGACGACTTTGGGAACAAGCAGCCACCAGCCTGGAACCCTGCAGCGCAACAGCCATCCGCTAACAGCCAGGAGCAGTCTATGGACCCCCCACCTGCCTACGGAGAGTACGCCATGCACCCACCCGTGACTGATTTTAAGTAGGGCCTTCAATATTTCAGAGGATTGGGTTGGTTTTTATCATTTCAAGGAGTTACATTTTGTTTGTCGTTCAGTTTGACATTCTTTTATGTCTTGTCATCAATGAAAAATACAAACAACTAATGTGTTATATTAACCAATATTTGTATTATATCGATGCAATGATATTTTTTTACCTCAGGATTGCATAGATGTGCTTTGTTAAATGGGACATCGGCCAAATCTCAACAAGTTTATGACCTGTGACTGAAATATAAATGAAACTTGTGAAATGGTCCAAAGTTTTATCAAGTCAATGAAATTGTCTCAAATGCCTGTCCGACAAAGAATAAATCCACTGATTATTTCAATCTGCCAGTTGCTTCACGTCAAGAGTCAGGTGACAATGACAGACAAATGACTAATTTATACAGGAAAATAAAAACGGTAAGCAAACAACTTAACCTGACTGAGGTTCCCCCACAGACAGACAGAATGGTATCATCCAGGTCAGGTGTGATCTGAAGCTGTGAATGGTTGGAGTTCATCACTGCTGATTAGTAACCTGCTGTGATATGATCTGCATTACGTAATGCCATAGTGTCCCTGGTATCACATGACATCATCCTTACGTGTTTGAGATGACTTATGTGCTGTGACTCTGGCAGTTTGCTCACGGTACAGATTTGTTGTTTATTGACACTTCATGTGAATTGATTTGCCTGTTCTTGAATTAAATGCTTTTATGTTTAATCTTTTACATCTGTACTGTGAATTTTGTTGCTTATTTTTCTACCTGCACTTTTTGAGCCACTGTAACATGAAATATTCCCAGTGTAGGGTCATTAAAGTTCATCTCATCGCATAAACTCAACCGTTGCTTCCATGTTGGTTCTTTAAGATGACTTTCTACCGCCGTATTGAATCTAGCTGCCCGTCCTACAAACCAAAACGTCTAACTCCAAGGTGTCGTCGCAGTAACCCCGCTGTATGCAGCACAGAATAATGCGAATGAAAGAAATTAGGACAAGATAAATCAATGATAAAAGAAGACACAATCAACAAAAACGGGTCATTTTAATCGAATTCTTTGTTTTTCTGAAGTTGAGAGGCTGCATGCTTTAACACGTGTAGTCAGACAAGTTGAACGGGTTGGACAACATTTTATGCACTAAGATAACTATGTACGCGGAAGAGTCGCCGTGTCATTTAGTGGCTGTCAAATGTCTGTAGAGACACACTGAACTAAAAATGACCATCCAGTCTTTCTCCATTGAATACGACGCCATCAACAGCAAGAACACCTTCACCAACGGGGATACGATCAATGGAAGAATCATTCTGCAGGTTTCAAAAACAACAAAGATCCAATCGCTGCTTTTCTTTGGAAAAGGAACGGCTAAGGTTATCTGGCATGAATATTATGGAGGACAAAATCATCGTGTGTTCTGGGCTGACGAGACATATTATGACATCAAACACTACATCTTGAGAGAGGCAAGACAAGATGGTAATGTATGAAAGAGAAGAAATGACAACTTGTGACACACTGTGGGAGCCATTGGTACTAATCATGATAAAATGTCACAAACTATTCCTCAGGCACTGAAGTTATCGGTAAAGGAAGACACGTATTTCCTTTTTCCTTCAAGGTCCCTGATCGGTGTGTATTTTTAAGTGTCTATAAAATCTCTTCATTAGATTTGAGTAGATCGCCGATTGACTTATTTTTAATTCTCGTGTTGTTCTTTCACAGGCAAATGCCATCATCGTTCAAGTCCTCAATAGGCAAAGTTCGCCACAGACTCAAAGCACATCTCAAACAGTCAATGACGCTGACTAAAAAAGCGAAAACTCACTTCACATTCGTGTCCAAACCAAACATGGATTATCCAGGACTTATGGTACTTTACAAAATGTTTTATGTCGAAGCAAAATAAAGGTAGGATAAAATTCTCACAACGTGTGTTCTTTCAGGAGCCTCAGTATGGCACCAAAGACAAATCGGTCAAATTCTTTGGTTCGGGAACCATTGCGATGGATATTCACACCAGGCACATGGGATATAAGCAAGGTAAAGATTTCTTTGATCGGACTTTCTCTCTCCACAAACAATATGCTGAATCTGAAGTCTGTGTTCTTGACTTTTCCTTCTTATATCATCTTCATGAGTTCACTGGTTATTTGCAGCTAAATAATAAACACTTGAACCCAGATCTTTAGATTTCCAATGACAATAAATGTAAATGTGGAACTCTTGTAGTGAGTAGAAGTTCATTCCAACCTGTCTAATACCGCATGGGACACAATAAGAAATATGTTCGTCCATTCTGTTTTATTGTTGTTGTTTATTATCATTATTGTGATTTCAACCTGTGTGTTCGTGGAGCTGCAGCAGCTCTTACTCACTTATTTACTTAATGTGCTTGGATTTTATTAAATAATGAAATTGTTGGAATAAATATGGTGAGATGATGCATCTCTCCAGTTAGATCACTGTTCGTGATACCTAAATATTATTTTTGTCGTCCATTTTTATAGGTGAAGAACTCCAAGTCAGAGCTGAAATCAGTAACACCTCAACTCGCATGGTCAAACCCAAATTCATATTGTACGAAAAGCAGAGCTTCTTTGCTCAGGGTCGAAGGAGAGTCTGTACAAAGGAGATCCTCAAGGAGAAGACCGAGGTGATGCCATCGTCAAGCAAGCAGACTTTGACCAAGGTGTTCACCATACCCAGAGAGTTGGCCCCCTCCATCCTGAACTGTGCCATCATCAAGCTGGAGTACCGGCTGAAGGTAAACTCTGTTTTATCTGAACATTATCTCTGAGGACATTTTTGTTGATGTAATCAGATACAACCAGGTTACAAGTCTGTGACCATAAGCATAAGTAATCTGTGTGTGTGTGAAGATTTTTACTTTTTATATCACCATGTGAAAGATTTATCAAATTAAAAATCATAAAAATCCATTATAGTAACCGTTAACCACATGAGGCCACATTTGATTTGGATTTTCTATTTTTATTTATTGTTATTTTCAATATGTAACTGAAATCAGGGGTCATCAAAGCACAGATTTCTGTTTTTTTAATACTTACTCAAAACCACTGAATGGAGGAGAATCTCCTGATTAAAACTCCCAACATACATCAGAGTGAAACGGACAAACTCGACAGCGAGGAAATCTGAACCAGAGAGGACCTCTAGTGACCAAACAAAGACATTACCAAGAGAAAACCAGAGTGACTCACTCCACTAACAGACCCGAAACATGCTCCTGCATGTTAACGGTCTGTTAAATCACATACTACAACTCCTACCTAACCCGACTATGGCCTCCACAGGTCCATCTGGATGTCAAGTATTCGGCAGACCCAGAGGTTAAACTTCCAATTGTCGTCCTGCCTGCATATGACATTCCTGTGACCAGACAACTGCAGGATTATGCTGCTTTTCCACCAAACCAACCAGTCTGGGGTCCTGCACCTCTATCAGCCGCAGCAAACGCCTCTGTGGACTCCCCCCCTCCTTATGGAGTACACGGACTCTACCCCCCCCTCGTTCCTAACAGCCCCTCGTATGATTTTGGACAGAAGTATTATTAGTGGGATGTGTTGGATGCTTTTAGGTTAGGGTTGTAGGTGAGATTCTGGGGTGACCGTCGTCCATCATTTGTATTAGTGATGACAACATTTTACTCTCTCTATTCTCTTCTCTTCTAAAATTGTAGATATGACGCACTTAAAACCGATATGATGACCTTGTAATTTATGTTTTACTGCCTCTCTATCTAAAACTATTACCTAATTCTTGTAGTACGCCAATCAGTCACTATTCACCGGAATACTAACGCTGTGTGAAGTAGGTTAATGTGCCTGCCGTTGCCCTTGATCAAGGCATCGGGCTGTAGAATTGGAGTAGGTCCCCAGACGCAGCGCTGTGCTGCCCACTGCTCCTTATTTAGGATGCAAATGCAGAGGACAAGTGATAACGTAATGTGACTTAGGGGACCAAAGGGGATTAACAGGGGCGTGTTTGTTTAAAGCTTCGTTTGGAAATGTCAGGAAAGGTGCTATACTGTATAAATAAAGCTGTGTATTTTTCAATGAGTACGACTGTAACCGCTTTATTGTTTTGGATTTGTACAATTCACAAATAGCTGTGAAATGACGACAAAAAGCACAAAATCTAGAGTCAAACCACCGATTATCTTACATTCTTATCTTCAAGTACTACAGTACACACTATCACGGTCTGATACCATCCGATGACCTACAATCCCATCATGCAAAACAGCACTCACATGACCGAGGAGACATCGTGGCAAACGTTGTGAAAGCGTGACGTGTGACCGTCATAAACCTGAATGCATCGACCTTTAGGTGAGCTCCCCGCCCACACAGCAGACACAGAATCTCTGATAAGAAGCGTCTTTCCTTCTCGTGCGCACCGACGTCAGGACAGTCATGAACGTCCCGAGTATTTCCATTGAATACGATGCCAAAAATGAGGAGAACGTGTTTTTCAGAGGCGACTCCATCACTGGGAGGATTGTGCTGAGGGTTGGTAAATCCACAAAGATTGAGCGTCTGTCTCTGAAGGCCAAGGGGACGGCGAATGTGCTGTGGACGGAATATTATGGGACCAACGTTCACGTTCCCTATTTTAGCAAGGCAAAGCTTTTCTCCATCGAAAAGACAATCCTGCAGCAGAGTGGAAGCAGTGAGTCCTTGTTTTTTATAGCAACGGATATTAAGAACAGAGAAAAATGGAATTGTTGATGATTTAAATGTTATTTTGTGCTCCTGTTTCAGGCAGTAGGATCCTGACTCCAGGGAGGCACGAGCTTCCCTTTGAGGTCCAGATACCCGATACGTGAGTGATTTAGAAACGTATCGCAAACATCATACAAATCAAAATATTATCCCTTGATTCACTTCAATCATTCATTTTTCCCGGCTGCAGATTCAGATTCATTTTGTCTCGTCTGCTTCAGGGATCTGCCGTCTTCCTTCAAGGGGCGCTACGGAAAAATTAAATATTTACTGGAAGCCAGAGCGACCAGAGCCATGAGACCAGACTGCAAAGTCAAGAGAAAGTTCACCTTACTAGCAAAGGGAGACATAACCATTCCTGATCTAATGGTAAGAGGGCCCATTGATAAGAGGGTTGATTGATAAGTTCTGAGTCCTAACACACTGACGTTGCAGTCACTCGATTGTCGTCATCATCTCCAACTCCCACTGAAGAACTTTTTCATGTTTAGTTGAACGTCACTCTTGTCTCAAAGCGTTGACTGACTTTGGATGTTTGGACTGTCTGGTCTTAGCGATCAAAACTTTTGAGAAACAGGTCGAACAGGAGACAGTAGAGGATGTCGTCAGGCTCCACTCGCTTTAGTTTGATTACAAGGCAGGCAGAGGTACTGAGGATACAGACAGACGGACAAAAAAGACCTTGAAGGAGCCAATATTTTTTACTAATAAAAACATGAGGCGATGTTACTCTCTGTAACACACTCACACTGTTTGTATCCTCATCACTCATCACTGTTTTGTGTACCAAATTTGTTCGGGGATAACTGATTAAGTTGGAAATTACTCCTTCCGTATAGGTTTTGGTGGATAAATATTTTCAGTTTTTCACAGGAATAAAAACTATCACCACTCGTGGCTTTTTTAAATAAGTAAATAATTTGAATTCTATGTGACAGAGACCTCAGAAAAGGGACGCTAGCACGCTGGTCACCTTTTTTGGATCTGGAAACGTAACCATGGACGTTCACACCGAGAGGATGGGATACCTGGCAGGTGAGCATATCCAAGTTTCAGAGTGTGTGTGTGTGTTTGCACTATGCTTGACATGTATATGCTTTTTATCATTTCTACATGTACTGTGTATTTACAGTAATCTTTAAAATTATTCTTAGATTGTTGTATTATGGAGGATTATGTATTTTACTAAGGATAATTAATGAATATTGTTCTTGTGACAAAATAAACTCATTAATGAATAATACAGTCACAGGTGCGTTGTCTGAATGATTCATTTCATAATAGCAGTAGCATAATGATATAACAACTGTAAATAAAATAGAGCAGTTATCTGATTAGATGTCTACAGAGTCTGACCTGTTTCCTGTTTTACAGGAGAAAATCTTAAAATCAGAGCTGCAATTGTCAACAATTCCACTTGCGCTGTCACTCCCAAGTACTGCTTGTATGAAAAACAGTGCTTCTACGCACACGGAAAGAGGAAAGTTTCCACCAAAGACATCCTGAAAGAGAAAGGAGAACTTATTCCTGAAGGAACCAGACAGAATGTGACCAAAGTCTTGAGCATCCCTCAGCATCTCATTGGAACCATGTTTAACTGTCCCGTACTGAAGCGGGAATACAGACTCAAGGTTCGACACCGCGCTCAAATATTCTCTCTTTCCTAATTATTGATTATTTGTGTCTTTTCAGACTTTGAGACTCTGACCTTTCTTGCTGGCTTGTGGTTATGAATGCTTGGTGCTTTTCAGGTGGTTCTCGACGTGGCCCTCAACAAAAACCTGGAGGTTCGCTTACCCATTGTTGTTCTAGCGGACCCTGATGGATCGGTGTCGCAAGAGCTGCAGGAGCAACTGCAGGATGTTACACCTGGAAAATACAGCTGTTTTCCTGAGCTCAGCTAGTTATGTATTATTACTCATGTAGCGCCCCCTGGATGTTAGCCTACTTAATGCCAGGGGCCACCTGAGTTCTTGTACCAACAGGTTTAATCACCTGTAAAATGTTACTTTTGAATTTACACTTAGCTGTCCACTAAGCCCCCGACTAACGTCCGAGCAGGTGTTAGCCAGTCCAAACGAAGCTCGCTTTTCTTCTTTGAGTGTTATTTTCCCCAGTTCTAGGCTTAACAACCGTGAAATAGTCCCGTATCGTCCCTACCACACAGGTTTTAAACCGTTCTGCGACTCTTTTTTTCCGTCTTTTCTCTCCCCATGCACTCGTAGACAAACCTCTTCACATTCCTCTCCATCTCCTCCTCCTTCTTTTCTCTCTCTCCCGTTTGTTCACGTTTTCCCTCGCTCTAATGTACGTATCAAAATAAAAGCATGAAAACAACTAAACATGAACAAACATCTTTCCACAATAAACGTACATTAGTAACTTTTACAATGTGCAATATAAACATGGATAATATAACTTATTTCTCCATGAATCAAAAATAAATAAAGTCTAATATTTTAACATGTAACATTTTTTTTTCCAGTTTATTTGATACTTTGAATTAAGAAAAGAGCAGTAGTGTATTGCAGTGTTCATTTGAATGTTTTCTTATGTATGTGACATTTTATCATGCTATAATAAAGAATCTAATGTGCTTCCAATCCATCATCATTTTGTGAAACATGGTGTGATACCTGTATGATACAGGGATAATATATGGGAATTATTGTAGTTTATAGGGATTTTTTGTTGTTGTTGTATCCTTATTATAAACAGTGTTAATGCATACATATGATCACGTGGCACCAATCATACTCAGCAGGCTCGTCACAAAAAAAAAAATTTTTACATCAAAAAACAATAAAAAATATTCTCCAATGTTAACAAAACACTCGGTGTCAACCACAAGAAATCGGAAGAGACCATTTAGGTTTACGAGACAACAATGCATCAAAAGCACTGCAGGGTCACAAAGCTAACAAACCCCCTCTCTCTCTCTCTCTCTCTCTCTCCCTCTCTCCCTCTCAGGATGAGCATTAAAACTGTATAGCTAAGGGTGATGTAGTTATTTTTAACTAGCTAATATGCTCCTAATTTTGCTTTCTGTCATAAATCACCGACCATCTTTATTTATAAATTAGGAATAAATCTCTCCGAATGTCCCGAGTTAAATTAGATATGTACCATTCCGGTGAGTCTCTGTCCAGACACGTTAGCGAGTCTGCTCCAGAGAGGAAGCATCTCGCATCGAGGTCCGATATTTGGAGGCTCCTTCCCATTGACCCACACATCAGAAACCCAATCTGAAACAGGACACACACAGCTGTGTATAAGCCTGAGGTATCCCAGATCTTTACAAAGTGGATCTGTTGTTATTTTGTAATATAATTTCACTGATGTATATCTTTCCTATTGTCTTACAGCCTCCATAATGTCATCTAATTTAAGCCCCAAAGGTTGCTGGCTAGGGTTACCTGTGTGAAAGTGACACCTGCTGGCTGGATCACATGATCCGTGCGACACAGATACAGGTTCACTCTTAGAGGCTTAGCCGTTACCTTACCCTGCTCAATATAGACACCATGGACAGATTCAAACCGGCATCCTAACCGTGGGATTTGTTCTATGTGGACCCACAGACCTCTGATTTGATGACATCAACCGTGACGGAGCCTTGCCATGACTGTGAAGCATCTGTCTTTGGAGTACGACAAGCTGAACGATCGAGGCACCTTCTCTCCGGGGGACACGCTGTCTGGCAGCGTCACAGTGCTGACCAGCAAGGAAACCACAGTTCAGTGTTTGGTGGTCAAAGCCAAAGGGAAAACAAAGGTGACGTGGCCTAAGCAAGATGGACAAAATGGCTCGGTCCAGAGCGACAAAAAGACATACTTTTATTTTGAAGAGATTATTCTTCAGGATAAAAAGGGAGATGGTTTGTATAGATTATGAACACACGCGAAATTACACGTGATACAGTATTTAGGGATGTACCGTTAACGCTGCACTTGTCCTTTTACAAGGTTCGGTCATCATTGGTCCGGGGAAACACGCATTTTCATTCACCTTTGTGATACCAAGCAGGTGCATTTTTCATTTTTAACTGTTTCAATATTCAAAGTGAAATGAAAGGATTCCCTTTAATCGTGTTTTTTTTTTTCCTTTCAGGGATATGCCATCATCTTATGAGGGGAGATGGGGAAAGATTAGCTACAGTTTGCGGGCAAAGCTGACCCAGTCCATTTGGGTTGTACACAAGGCCAAGACCGAGTTTCCTTTTCTAACCAGATCGGAGTTCCCCTTTGTCTCCAAATCAGAAATGATCATCATCGGACTGAAGGTGAGGGACTGAATATCTAAAACTGTAACACTGGCATTTTGGCTCCAACCTATTATTTCCTCATCTGCAAGGAGCCACAATATGGGACCAGGATTTCATTTTATGGCTCTGGAAAGGTTACTATGAATGTTACCTCGGAGAAAATGGGGCTAAAGCAAGGTAAACAGATTTCACAAGGATTTCTTAAAGTGCTGAGTGTAGCCGAGCCATCCTTCACTGCTTTTCCACCGGTTTTCCTAATGATCATAGGTGAAGCGATGATCGTCTCTGCAGAAATAATCAACAGCTCTGCTCGCACCGTGACGCCCAAATTCTACCTGTGTGAGAAGCAGACCTATGCCGGGTCAAAGAGAGTCACACACACCAATGACATCCTGTTTGGGACAGGAGATTCTGTCTCACCTGAGACCAGTCAGACTACCGTCAAGGTTCTGGGTATCCCTCCGCAGCTTCCCCCCACCTTCTTCAACTGCTCCACGATGAAGCTCGAGTACAGAGTCAAGGTACTTCATATATTTATTTTGCGATATAGTATATTTGAATCTAGTTTGTATTATATCACAACAGGAAAATATTTATCATTACGATTTAAAACCATGTTTCACATTAATGTTTCTTATCAATCTGTATGTGAGATAATAATAATAATAATAATAATAATAATACAAATAATGATGGAAAATCTCACAAAAATAAACACTTATTTGTAGAACAGAGACTGGGTTGTGTTTCCTGGGGAAAAGCAAACCAAAGACTTCAAATGTAAGCTGCACTGCTCCTTTTGACAGCTATTCGCTCCTAAAACCATATTTGATGAACCTAAGGCTCCGACAGAGAGAGCGGGAGAGAGAGGGTGACATCATCCTTGCGTTGTCCACACACTAATGAGGGTGTGTCAAATTTCAGTTCAACCAGTTCTCTCATGTTATTCGTTCAAATTATGGTCAGGTGAAGTCTTTTGGTCAAACTAGATGTCGTGTCATTGAGATTATACATAGAATTCATCATGCATCATCATGAATTCCAGATTCAGTCTCATGCATATGGAATAGATGTGAAGTACAGCAAACTTTCTGCATTTTTCATTACAGGTCACTCTTGATGTCCCACTGGCACGACACCCAGAAATCAAACTTCCCCTGATCGTTCTTTTAGGTCAGCCAAAACCACCTCAACAGAAACCGAAGAGATCCATCTGGTTTAAAAAGCTTCCTGGTTAAAATCTCTCATTTCTCCTTATTTTCGATGTGCTGGGTATCACTTTGTAAACATTCTCACAGAATGCATCCTGGTGTATTTGGTATCTTTGAAAACTTTTCACTAGAATCGAAACTAAACTTTAGTAGTTTTCCAGTGCTTAACAGTTTTCCCAAAAACTCCATCTGATGTCCACTAGATGGAGTTGTGAGCCACAAAGTAGCCAAACAGTAAATTTATTTGACTGTGTGGACAATAATGATTTGAAGAAACTCCATTATGTCAGTGTCATTCAACTCAAAATCTTCAAGTTACTTGGCAGCTTAAAAAAAAAAAAAAAAAAAGATAAAATCCTTTTTGCAGTTAAATCCAGGTGTTTACAGCTGCACAAATTCACTGACAATATTTGGTGCACCTGTGAGACAAATTGGATTTATATTTTAGATTTAGTGAGTCCTTCAATGTGATTCATGATCAAATAATAATAATGATAAAAAAACAAACCACTGATTCAAAGCCATGATTAAATAAATCATCTTCTGCATCATCGTACAGACGTGAACATCCTCAATATAAGAAATCTCCTCACCTCACAGCCCAGCCTAGCTATGATGCTGTCCATACAAGGCAGTAAAAATCTGAACAGTGAGACACCAACAGCCTGGACTTAGCCGTGAGGACGGTCTTACACTCATCCTTGTCCATTGATTCATTTAGCAACAGAGGGAAATATAAAACAAAGGAACATTCATGATTCTAGCAGTACATGTGTTGCCCAACCAACGGGTCTTAAGTGAAACCAGGCCCGTGTTCCTCACAGAGACTCAGAGATGGTTCCCTGCCCAGGAGGGGAGAGCGTGGAGCACTGAGTGCTTTATGGTTGGGATCCATACTGGAAACATTAGATGTGGCTATTGTGACACCACATACAACACACCCACTCACCCGGTGAAGAACATGGTTGGGATCTGACTCAACAGAAAGGACTCAGACGCCCTCATTTTCAGGTTCAGCTAAGAAACACTAAACAACAGCGACGGCCTCGTCAAACATTAATAATACAAACGAACCGGACTGAACCACCCGGGTGTCCGATTCCACTCCTCTACCTTGGACGTCCTCCATGCTGCTGTTGTGAAAGTTAAATTTAATCGTATTTATTTCTGCTGCTGTGTCATTTATGTCACTCTATGCTGTATATTAACGTTAAACTGCTTATATGCAAACGCGCTGCCAATAATATGACGTGGGATTTCCGGATCTTTTAACTTGCAAACACTGTTAACCGAGCACATTTTATTTGCTCAAGAAAAAAAAGGAATTAAAGGCGTTAATGGCTTACTTCAGTAGGTCTTTGGCAACAGGGTTCTTTCCTCTTGCGAGTCACAGAGACGCAACCAGAAAACGTCCACGTGGCGAGGACGCACGCCTGTCTTTTACTCGTCGACTGCGACAAAACTTAAAAGGGAAAAGATAAATGGTGTGAAGAGGAAAAAAAAAAAAGAGAAAATAACAAAACTCTGTTTCTCTTCCCACGTTCGTCCGGCGTGCGGCCCTGCAGGCTTTGTCACAGAGACCTAAAGAGACTCATGCCTGATTGGCTCATCAACTGCAGCTGTGACAATTAGACGCACCTTTGTTTGATTGCCACCTAAACCGCAGCACCATGTGTCACGCAAACAAAACAAAACAAAAAAAATCACTGAAAATCTACGATAGAATTCTTTGGTGTCTTTCGTTGATTGCATCTATAATTAATTTCGCCTTAATTTCCCTTTTTTTTTTGCATTTCTTGAAATTCTGCATCCTTTGAAATATTAGTATCTACTGCATGGAGTATTGTGGTTTTGGCAGCATGAAGATGGGACTACTCCGTGATCAGCCACAGTTTTTGGGTTGTTTTTTTTTTGGAGGATAAAGAAACACGTAATCCCTTCTGATGAAAAGTTCCTCGCCCTGTGCGCCCACAGTGAGGAGACGTGTTGTTCGTACTTGATATTTGGTGGGATTTCAGGAGAGAATAGGCCGGTTTGGTACGGTGCAGTACGCTCTGTGACAGATTTCTCTAATCCGTGCCTCCTACACCTGCATGAAGATGTCTGTGGAGCAGCAGCGTGGTTCGTGTTTGGCAGCAGTCTTCCTGTTGGCTCCGTTGTTCACAGATCCTGCCTGGTAACCGGTCTGGCTCCATGTGCTGCGTGCAGGCCGTCAGCCAGCCACCTCCCTGCACACCACAGCCTTGCCTGATTTTGGAGAAGGCTAAGGAGGTGTGGCCTCTGGCACCTCCCACCCCCGTAGCCAGAGCGAGTACCATGACAACCATGCGGGCCTGCTGGCGACTCCCTGTCTTCCTCGGCCACGGTTGCTATGGTAACTCCCCACGGGGCTCCCGCAGATCAGCAGGAGGGGCGTCCAGTTGACTAACCCTCTCCCAGCTGGGGAACGGCTGAGGGAGAGCAAGAGAACGGAGTGAAGGGGAAGGGCGTGTGTGTGTGTGTGTGTGTGTGTGAGCGTGTCTGCGTGCGTGTTTGTGAGCACGTGTATGTGTGGGATGGCACAGCAGCAGAGACTGAGGAGGAAGAGTGAGATAGAGAGAGTGAGACTGTGCTACAGCGGGAGCGGAAGGAGTGAGTGCTGCTCCATGGCATCTTGTGTGCTGAGAGAGAGAGAGAGAGAGAGAGAGAGAGAGCGAGAGAGAGAGAGAGAGAACACAGGAGACGAACAGTCTGAACTACAGGAACGGGCCCACTCCGCCTGCACACAGGTTTGGACTGAGTAACGTGATGACAAAGCTCTGATGAAAACACACAAAATATCACTTTCAGTATCATCGGGAACCACGTTTAACTTTTGAAGTGCAATATTTAGCTTTGACGCTCCTCTAAGGATCCCCCCAAAAAATGTTTTCTTTTGTCTTTTGACCAACAGTTCCTGTGATAAGTACCACTTTTGGGTTTGGAGCTGGTATATCAGGGCCACAGATGGCTCTAGACGGCTCTCCGGTCTCCAACCGCACTACAGGCGGTTGGAGAACGAAATGGCATCACTGCATCCTACAGCTGAAGACATGCGAGGGGCTTTTTCTCCTCTCTAATTGCTCCAAGCTGCGTCCTCTTGAGGTCCAGAAACATAGATTGTGACGATGCGTGTGAAGGATCTGGAGCACTCAGATGTATAAACCCATTTTCAAAACCGATATAAATTCATTAATATTCTAATTTGGTCCCCTAAGTTGATGGTCTTTCGTGTTGGAATATCACATAAGGAAAGAGATGTGATACAATTATGTACATTATAATGAAGTATTTATTTTGGAAAAGCAAAGAGAGATAAATTTCCCATAGTAAACATTTGCTGATCTATTATAAGTGCAGAAAAGTTTGATTTCTTCTTTTTCATATAAAATACTTATCATATTTTCAACGTATAAAAAGTGACACAAGGCAATTCTGTCAGTATTACCAGAAGGCAATTTGCCAAAACATTCTATACTAATTCAAGTCTACATTTTCTTCAGTTTCTTTTCTCTAGTTAACCGTGCAATAATACTTCTACCCTAAAACTATCTCTACATAAAGACTGTGACTATATTGTGCACTTGTCGTGACAACCTTTGGAATTACAAAGCTTTTTTTACTGTAAAACTCCCACGTAATTTGATTACACAAAGGGTATAAAAACCAAAACAAAACCAAAAAAACCCATTTTGATTTCATTTATGAAACTCAGAGAAGCACCCTCCCCTGCATAGGTGGACGTTGCATATCTTGCAGCCAAACACGCTCTCGTGCCTTAGTCCTTTGTTGGTGCAGTTCCTGCAGCGGCGAGAGCGCTCCGACATGCGCTCCAGGCGGTGTCCGTACTCTATGGGTGAATCTGCGTGTCTCTTGCGCGCCGCCCTCTCCATCCCCCTCGCCCCCTGGTAGTCTCCGATCAGCTGCTGTGCCAGGCGTACCCGGAAGTGCCGCTGAGTGAACTGCTTGCCGTTGAAGCCCGCCGGCGGCGTGCCCCCACGGCTCTCCCTCAGGATGATGTAGGCGTTGACGATGCACAGGTTGACGTAGAACCACAGGAAGTAGCGCCACCACTTTTTGCACGGCCGTCCTACCTGGTAGCACTCCCTCAGCTGGTCGCACAGGTCCACGCCCCTCATGTTCTCCTGGTACAGCAGCAAGGGGAGAGGCCGCGGCACGCCGAAAGACATGCCCGAGCTGTCCATGCTGTCGCTGTCCCCGTCCTGCCCGTCCGTCTCCTGCTGGTGGTGGCTCGGGCTGATGCCCACGATGCCCGGTGCCGAGTTGGTGGAGAGGCAGCTGACCACCTTGACGTCCCGTGTCACCGTGGCGACCAGGTTGCCCCGCTGGCACTGGTAGAACTCACCTGGGGACAGCTTGCCGACGTTACGCGGGCGGAGGACCTCCGGGTAGCCTTTACGCCCCGGCTGGGTGGGGCCACAGCCGTACAGTCCGTCCCTCAGCAGCCTCTGGAGGAGGGGCACGGAGGTGAACAAGCTGTCCATGAAGAGGTGGTGGTACTGACCCTCCAGGCCCCGCACCAGAGAGGTCACCACCCGGTAACCCAGCGAGGCGGCCGCTTCGTCCTCGCCGGTTTTGCCGATGTAGATCTTGGCCCGGTGACAGTAGCCCGAGCGGGAGTCACACAGCATCCCCACTGTCAGGCCTTTCTTCAGGGGCTTGGAGGGCATGTACTGGGTGGGGGAGAACCGGCCATTCACAACAATGGCACACTTGTCTACGGTCAAGCAGCGGTTGGGCGTGTAAGCGTCCCACATGGTGTTCTCCACCACATCAAGCAGAGGCCTGATCTTGAAGAGGGCGTCGTAGCCCCGCTCCCCTCGGACCGGCTCGGCCTCCCTGTCGCACAGCTGGAGATACTGGGTGAGCTTCTCGAAGCGCCTGGCCGTCATTGTTTTTTTAAAGCCGGCGTTGCCGATGAAAATGTCACTGGCCCAGTACATACCGGTGTCGGGGAGCTGATTGATGCCCATCAGGATGTTCAGACCCACATAAGCTTTCATCTCTCTGAGATCAGTGGGATGCCAGTGGGGGTCTGATTTTCCGCTCCTCCTCTGCCGATAGAGGGCGTAATTGTTTGTTTGTTCTACCATGTGTTCAAAAAGAGACTCTGGAAAAAGCATCCGGAAATAGTCACGGGTGTCAGCATCGTCCCCCAGCGTGTGCTGAGGGCCGCTGACAGCAGAGAAGGGCTCGATAGAAATCACCTGGTCAGGTTCGCCCCAGAAGTCCGGAGAAGTGCAGTCCTCGTCCGGGTCCTCTTCGAAGCTGAACAAACTCGTGCGCTCCTCCTCCTCCAAATCGGAGAAATCGATATCCGAGTCGTTCGAGGTGGAATCGGCGCAGTTATTGGAGGTGGAATAATAACAGTCCTCCGCGTACTCCTCCTCGTCGTGCTTGATCCCATTACTACCAGTGACCAGAATTATGTTGCAGCCTCCTCCCGCGATGAAACTGGCCGCGTCTGCAGTCTCCGGCGCGGCTGCTGTGCCCGTGAATCCATTCTCCCCCTCGCCTTCCTCCTCCCGCACTTCGTCCTCCTCGTCCGACTCGTCTGGCTTTCTGTACGGAATTTCAAACCACTTCACATCGGCCGAAAGATTCAGCGGAGAGTCTTGACTGTCACACACGGTGCTACTTTCGGTGTCCGCGCTAGTTTCCAAAATAGTAAAAAGCTCTCTCCTTTTTCTTGCCGTCGCCATGTCGGGGTATTAAAGTGTCCCTGCATGAGTCTGTTTTATGTATTTTGTTACACCGTGGAGGAACAATCGCGCAAACCGCTCGTCGGAAATGAATCGCCGTGCACTTGGAGCCACCTCCTCGTCCAAACTTGCCGGTGGTGGATCTATGCGGCGTCTATAAGCTCGAATCTCATTGTTTCCGCTCCTGGCTTTTCTGTGCTTTGTAGCGCAGTGTGGCCGCAGACGTCAGAAGCTGCATGCATGTCCTGCTTTGTAGGGCGTTTTGCGACTGCAGCTGGTGGGGTTGCTAGTTCGCTAGGCTGGCAGATGGCCGCTTGCTGTTCTAATGCCCGCTGGCATTCACCACTATCAATAAGCCGGATACCCATCTTCAAGGCCGGGGGAGAGAGAAAAACCACTGCGTAAAAATGAAACATCTTTTCCCCCCCCCACACACCACCACCACCCTCCTTCCTCTTATCAATCACACACACTGTCAATCAACTGTCTCACCTCACATGTGTCAGTGGGAAAACTTCCTTAATTTGCTCATCAACACAAGTTCCACACACACTCTTGTCGGTCGTCATGTACGTATATTTACACGTGAAGGCGTTTATTCACCTTTCCGCCAGTAGATCAAATGCGTAAATACGCACGCAGCGTGGCGACAGTGCTAGGACGCACACAGTACTTTGTTCGTTTGTTGAACACACTACACGGTGGACTCCTGCACAGAAGCAGCAGCCTGTTCATTCATAAACATGCTTCTTCCCCCTGACAGGTTCCTACATGAATCTGAAGCCCTATAGGCTATTGTGGAATCAGGGACCTCCCTCTGCTTTATGAATGTGGGCAGATACTCCTGTGTTTTACTCCATCACTGGAGGTAATGAGGTCAGATTTCTCGGTCATGTTTAGATTGTGTGTTTAGGCTGTTTCTCTCTGTCAGTCTGTGGTTTTTTTTTTATAACATCAAAAAGCCACTTTTTTTTGCCAGAGTTACAGCTCGATCATTTCATGAAAATGGACTCAAACATCATACGAGCCGTTATACACATGTTGGTTGTGTGTGTCACATATGCTGACAGCTGTGTTTTTATGGCATTTTAAACGTCCCCTGTTATTTCCTGCCTTCCTCTCACAGCATGTCCCTCAGGTGTAACGCCCCTCTGATTCATAGGGGGGAGCTCTACACAGCTTTTGTAACATTTGATGTGACAACTTGGAGTGGATTTTTGTCCTCAGAGTGGCCCTTTTTTCACATTTTCTGCGCCGTTACGGTATGACATAATAAGCATGTACGACACAATACGGCCACTTACACGATCCCATGATTACTACAGCTCAGTTAATCACACGCAAACCGCCGATTGGGTCAGTTTAGTTACAGCAGAGGGACGGAGGATTTAAACGTGAGCTTTGACTTCAGAAAAACAACACTCCGGTCGTGGATTCCTCGCTCGGTTGGGAGGAGACTAGTTAAATCATGTCTTCTTGTATGGGGGATGGGCCACAGGAAGGGTCCTTCCAAATTCTTTCAGCTGTGGCCTGAGTCTACATGGCTGGCTGAGTACTGGGTTGCTGCCCCTGGGCCCTGCAGTGGCGGCACGATTTATGCGTCCTTCCTCACTAGCTTATTGCACAGATTCCCGGTGTCTCAGTAGTATCATATTGCCTTCCTGAGCTGGAGGCCTCACTGCCGTTTTTATCTGCAGAGCAGGACTAAAGGCTGTGCACACAGCTGCACTGGGAACCAGTACGCTGGGAAAGTGTGGAAAATGAGGGAGGCTGTGGTCCTCTGATATCCAGCCCAAAAATAGAAGTAAGGGAAAAAAAAAAATGGCTCACTCCAGCACTCCAGCGTTTCCAGGCCCCTGGAGCTGAGCACTGCAGCAGACCCCTCAGAGACTCCGGCGGTGGGGTGGAGAGACGCCGACCAATGGGGGCTCAGGCGTCCTGTGTGTATGTGCGAGTGTGTGTGTGAGACTGTGCGGCTAACTCAGCTTCTGCACAGCTCAGATCCTTTTCTCGTGGATGAGTTCAGAGATTGTTCTCGTGAGTGTGTGTGTGTGTGTGTGTGTGTGTCTGCATCTGCCAGAGTGTGAGCAAATGGTGCAACCACTGCAGCCCCTCACAAAGACAGACCAACCCGTCTCTCAGGAGTCTGTGTTTCTGTACCGACAAGCTGGCCAGCCGGCCCTGATAGAGGGTGGAGAGAGAGTGAGACGCTCTGTCGGTGTGTGTGTGTGTGTGTGTGTGACCAAGATTAGTTTTATATACTGTATGTATGTTTACAGTCAACATTGTTCATCTTCACACTAAAGAACAGTAAACAAACGTAGTCTTGCCGTGGTCGTTCTAGGTTTTTGGCGGCAGGCTCATCATCAGTGATGTCTTGAAATTTCCTCCACTGCCCGCGGCATTTTTACCGTAAACAGATGTGATTTGTATCGATTAGTTTTCTACAAACACCGTGGAGGATTAAATGTGACTCTCGCCGATTTAATCAAACAAAGACATAATCCTAATCTCGGTCCTAGATTGTGCCAATATCATGCACAAGTCAGACGTTTCTCATCCATAATTTCACTTTATGAACAGAATGATAGCGTACATTCTTGCTTCTCAGATCTTTGATGCGTCTTGAATTGGAGCACCGCCACCAACGTTTAGGGAGCCCGGCCCAGTTACCTGCCAAAATCTATGTGATGATGTATAATCTTGACCTTGAGAGAGGCTCACCTGGTTAATCCATCTTGGTGGGTAACGGTGACACAGTCCCCTCTTGTGGTGGCCAGAGAGAAGTGAATTCTCTGCTATTTTCAGCATTTGCCTGAAAACAAGAGAAACTTTATTTGTATGTATGACAGTCAATCAAATGATAATTGGTATAATAACTGCAAACAAAAAGACTTCTGTTGGTGTTTGTCAAAAGTAAGAACAAACTTTAAAAAGACCCCAGCTGGTATCACTGCTCCGGCCACATCTCCTATGATGTTCCTGCGTATTTACAGAGGAGAGACACAGTTTAAATGATTTTCCATGTACAATAACTCAGCATCTCCCACTGTAAGAAACTAATTGTGGCCATCTGGCGTGGCTCAGCAGTGGTCCTGTTTGGTAATTACATCATGAAAGGAATATAAGTTCTGATGTCATCTCTTGTCTGGCTGTGTCGCTCATTCAAATGCATTAAAAGAGGACGTAAGACTAAAATGATTTAAGTATAATGCTTCCTCCCTCTGAGTTACAAGTTTACTCAAAAGCAGCCAGATCTTTACTTACTTTGTCCACTAGATGGCGGTAAGACACAGCCTGGCTGGTTGAATCAGCTCAGTTACAGCAGTGTAATATATCATACAAGCTTCCTTTAAATTATACTGAACGTCACAATTTATGTTTTGCATGCGTACAATTTTCTTAATCGACGTTTTAATAAATGTCTCTCTCTCCGTGTCTCCGCCTTTCACACAAACAGACTTAAAATTGTGTTGGACTCTTTGTAGTTGGACCATGTGGTCCTCATTACACCACATGTGCTGGACCAGGGCTAACAGACCTGGTCAGAGAGCCCTTGGCTTTGGTCTTGGCAAACTCTCATGCCTCCGCTGGTTTTGTAGTAAGCCAAAATCAATCTCAGATGTATCCTAATCATTACAATAATTCATCTCATTCAGACACAAAATGGTGTCCTTTTTAATCATGTTCATTTTGGCCAACGTTTTACAGGCACGGAGGGCCGAGCCCTGTAATGAAAGGCACCGATTCAACGCACGGAGCGATGGGACAGCGAGTTAGCCGAGCTCTGGGGTAGAAAACGCTGAAGAAAGTTCTCAGTGTCTGTGTCCTGACGTGCCCTCTGTCAGCATGTGTAAACATTGTTTAATGAAAATACAATCACGGGGAGATTACGCACAATTAAATGGCCATTATCAACGTTAACACATCTCCATTTGATCCCGCTGGCTACGTGCCATCTCTGAAGTGACCACTTATCCTTTTATTTCCCCTGCCGAAGACTGAAGCTACAAAACAGCTGGTGATGACTACACACACACACACACACACACACACACAGAGAGACAGACAGCGAGAGAGAGGCGGAGTCACAGGCATTTATTTCTCTCATTTCTTCAACAAATTGATGAATGCAATCACACCTGGAAAGAAAAGACAGATGTGCACACTGTCAACAATTCTGACTACTTTTTCTACTTTTTTCTCCTTTTTTCTCCTTTTTTCTCCTTTTTCTCCGGTCTGTTGCCTCTGATTGACTCTCCTTGTTGGTTCCCTTTCTATATTTTGTATATTTAATCCATACTGGTATCTTTCCCTCCTCAGTCGTAGCAACTTTCAGGTAAGTGTGACGCTGTCATCACAAACCACTTTTGGATCTAGGATGAGTAAGAGAAAACGAACTCTTTTAAATGAACACAGGCACCATGCTGTCATGACACATATAACACATATTAA
>OMNV01009200.1:41655-59871 GCA_900303265.1 Brotula barbata | reverse complement strand
AACCTCAGGAAAAACACACAATATCTAAGTATTTGATCTGTTTGGGAGTCCAGAGAGTAAAGTCGGATTGTTACTGTCAACAGGACGCCTTGAAAACCAACAGCATCAGTGATATGCAGCACTTTACCCTATAATCATGAGGGATGGTGAAAAGATGCTATACAGTCAACTGATCTGACAATAAACGGAGAAATCCAGATCGCCAGAAGATCTGGTGCAGATCCTGCTTCCAAGAATGCTTTAATCTCGGTATAATCTTTAATCTGTGTCATGTTAAAATAGTTAAAAAGTCTCTTAATGAGTGTAGGATCAGTGTAGGCTCAGCTGAATGCCGCCCCACAGGTCTGAAAGCTGACATCATTCTATTTCCCCCTCATGAAGAGGGGAAAAGACTTTTTTTCCTTCCTGGTCAACAATGAACTTGTATCATATCATACTGATATTTAGGAAACCAGCGAGTGTTTGTTTACACTGTTCATCATGAGTAGAGGCGACATGATGTCCTTACACCTGCCAGTAGCTTCTCTCTCTCTGTCTGTCTCTCTCTCTCTCTCTCTCTCTCTCTGTCAGGAACTCAAACCCTCATTTTCAGGCTGGGAATGACTTTCCGACCTCAGCACCTCAAGAGTCCGTTCATGATCTCCAATCAGACAGTTTCTGATACGGTTTGGTTTCAGGAGGACAGTTGTGTCTTTGGTGGTCACACATTTGTGTTGTTTATTTGTGTCTGTCTGCTGTTGAAGTGTGAGCGGTTGTGCTTCAGATTCTGTTTACGCAGGCTGCAGCTGCCGTGTGACTGTTCTCCTTATATAAAAGCTTCGTGAAAAACTCATTTCAGAGACAAGTTTGTCTCAAAGAATCTGCTGCCAAATGATTAAACACTCACACAGCAACATTCAGCTCCGGGATTCCAAACGATCAAACAAAGCCGTTAGGGCAGATGAGACGGGTGTGTCGGATCTCATTCACGGAGCTTTAAGGCGGATGAAAACTTCCAGCATAATAACTTCCTGATCGCCAGAAATCCATCGTCAGAACCGGAAATTGAGATTTTCTGCACAAGCAAATAGTTTCACTTGCAGCAAAAGTCATTCTCAAGGTTTCAAATTGCTTTTATTTTACTTGAGTATTTCCTATTTGTGTTATTTAGTCCTACAGTCAATGTTGCAAGTTTTAACATACAACAATTATCTTCCAGTCAACTATTTGTTTTTCAAATTAAAACATTAGTTTCATGACATTGACCTTGTGTTTCCTGTCACCTCAGCCTGAGGATTTTTGCAATTTTGATTTGTACAAAAAATCACACGTCTCTGTTTTTAGGTGAGCATTCCTGTACGCAAAGTTTTCTGGATTTTTTGTTTATATTTACCCAAGAAAATGACGATTTATTAAACATTTTCTAGCTGACTGTGTAGAATTATGAGCAAATTATCTTTCTGTCTTCCTCTGACTCCTCCCCCTGGTCTTAATAGGTCAAATATCACATGACTGAAAATGGCTGATTGAGTTTATCCACTAGTTTGACATATGGAGGGCGCTCCATCGACAAATCTGACGAGACCATGTGACAGCAGAGCGCCCGTGATGTCTCCAACCGGCGCAGACTGACGCTAAGAAGTGTTTTATAATTTGATGACGACCCAACAAACAACACAGGAAGCTAAGCCGACATATATTCCAGCCATGTGGTTCGTTTGTTTGTTGGTAGCTCACGTGGTCTGGTCAGGTGTGTGTTCAGGTGTGTGTTGACGGAGTCTCTCCATGGTCTTCTGAAACTTCTTTCAACAGTTTATTCTTTTGATGCTGAGGTGGGTCATTAGTGTTGCTCTGTGTGTGTTCACCCCCCTCCACACACACACACACACACACACACACACACACACACAAACACAGACAGTGATTGTGTTCATAATGTGTTGTGTATTTGGGACATTATGCACCGTCTGTGTAATTGGTGCAGCAGTTGCTGTGGCCCAGATATGACAGAATGGCGCTGCGATGCAACTCGTATGCAATTCACAGTGGGATGCTGGATGTTGGCGGGCGCTAAAATAAAGCTTTGCATCCTGGGACTGCCTGTGACAGCTTGGCATAAACTGATTTATGTTAATATAACCACAGCTAAAACCTCCACAGAGACTCATTTCACATTCCCACCTGTCTGTACACAGACAGAGGAAGAAGCCGGACAATAAATGTTTCATGACTTTCATTATTGTATATTTATAGTGTGTCTGCCACTCAGTAAATCTGTTTGAGTGTGAGCTGTGAAACAATCTTTAACCTCACAGCCACACGGCAGAGCCATGCAGCGCGCAGCAGAGCGACTCGTCTAATTTAATGCCTTCCCCGAGTGATGGCCGCCGAGCTCTTACCACCAACCAAGAGATAACAAGGACAGAAGTCGGCCTTTGATGTTTTGAAGAATCTTTGTAGCCCAATATCATTGAAGTTCTCCAGGAGGACATGAAGAAGACACCTTGGGAGAGGAAATTTATATACAAACATACACTGTTGTCTGACAGCAAGCGGGTCGTGGGTTCGAGTCCCAGGCCGTGGTCCTTTCTGTGTGGACTTTGTACGCAGGTCAGGTGAATTGGCGTATTTCTATTGCCGTAGGTGTGAATGGGAGTGTGACTGAGCTGTCTGTGTCAGCCCTGTGATAGACTGGTGACCTGCGCAGAATGTAGCCAGCCTTTGGCACTGACTGCTGGGATAGGATCCAAGACCACCTGCAGTATAGATAATGGATGGACAACACCTCAGACAGAGAGAGAATCTCAAGACTTTTCAAGACCACAGAGAGGAGGGAGAGAGAGAGAGAAAAAAATTCAATGCATTAACTCAAGTCCTGATCTAAGTTATGGAAGAATCGTGGAGGAGTGAGATGGACCAGAAAAGGAAAAAAACGTTAAATCACACGCAAATACAGGACATAAAAGACAGTACAATAAAGGGGGTCGAAACAAGTCGAAGTAAAAGCACAAGACAAGATCCGACATCTACTCAACTGTGCCAGGTGACATTAAAAAAAAAAGCAATCTACGCTGCTATACATAAAGATTAGTCTATTGATAAATGTGCTCTTAAAACACTGTGTGTAAAGTGTGTCAGGGGCAACATGGAGGTGGACCGTTCTCTGAAACAATCACACAGGGCGCAGGACGTACAGCTGAATGTTCGGTGAAGTAGAACTGAGGCTACAAATCCCGACCGCGGGAATGCTGGGACTCAGAGGAGACAGGCGAGCATCTGTACGGGGGACAAAGACAGGAAGACGGACCGGGAGAGAAGCAGGAGCCATGGAAAGAAGACATCCACACCTGACAGCTGAGACATCAAACATCTGTTGTTGGGATGTAAAGGGTTAAACTGAGGAACAGAAACCTTTTAGCAACAAAGAGCCTCCTAAGCCGTCACTGGAGGGTCTCCATGGAAACCAGACGGCAACCTATGTATATGTACATCTGATACATTTCCTGAGGCAAACAGGCAGAGCTGACAGGGTTTAGGGTTCGCGGCTGACGCATTCACAGGCCAGTAGATGGCGGTAATGGACCAATAAGATAACCGCCATTCAACGCGATGGTCACTGGGCAGTTTGTCGTCCGAAAATCAAAAAATAAAACAGCGAAAAAAAGGGCTGAGCCGACACGGGAACAATGGGACGAACCCATTTCTATAAGATTCATGATCATATTTCCAAGTCAAAAGGCACAAAGGACATAAATGGGCCGAGGTCATACGTCTCATGTCCACGCCCCTGTTTAAGCATGCATGAGGGGAATGGATCCCAGAATAACGGAGCCACGGCGCTCTGCTTTCACAGATGTCTGATGACACGTTTGGCCTCGCTGCCTCGGCTCCGAGCTTCAGTACGCCCACATCATCATCAACTCTTTCCACTGACACTTTCTCCTTTTCCAGCGTGTTGTTGACGCGCGGCGTGTATTACTTTGAGAACATGGAAAGCAGTCGGAAGACTTGACCCCGATATGTTCACCCCCGGTCCCCAGCGAGCCGAACCCGCCACCGCGATGCCACTGCACACATTATTTCCCATTAGTGCTCGACAGCAGCGCCGTTTGTAACAGCCAGGACCCGCTGAGAATCAGGTCAGCCTCGGTGGCCCTCCTCTCAGCTGGTACATCAGCAGTCTGTGGGGCCCCACTGGCTCCAAGACCTCCACTCGGCCTGGACCGTCTCCAGACAACACCTGGTGTCTTTAATGGAGGTTCGCTGGAAATTGGGGCACCAAACACTTAAACCTACATTTACTCTGCAGTATGGAACTTTGCCACGTATTTGATTTTTAAGGAACATTTTTCTTTGTTTTTATTGATTCTAATTTTAGATTTACGACTTTAATACTTGTGCAAGAATTTCCTTTTCTCAAAAAACAGATTTACTGAGGGAAATAAAATATCAGGGACATGTATATGGACCGGAGGTGCAATTTCCTGGTATTGCAGACTGTGTGTGTGTGTGTGTGTGTGTGTGTGCTTGCGTATCTTAGCTCTCATACATATTGTATGTCCTGTATTGGGCTTGGTTCTCTACACGCGGCTCTGGCTCGTCATCGTGACCTATTTCTGTGAAATCTTTCACAGTGTCTGGTGCTCACATCTCTCACCCTCAGGAGAGTTGTAACACGAAGCTGTCACCATGATTATAGAAAAAGTAAATACTCCTTTTATGAAATGGGATTTACAGAAATATACCAAAATATACTGACAGTTAGAACATGACAGGGCGACATTAACAACAAAACATGAATCATAAGCACACACACACACACACACACACACTTTGAAAATGTGTCCAAATCCCAACCTCAACATCACAAATTCAAACAGCAATTCAAGGAGCACACAGGCGTACGCGAGGGGCGAATACAAAGGAACGTTAAATAAACGTAGAGTTCCTTCCTCCTGTACAACCCGAGCAAAACCGCTAAATATTTCATACATTAAAATTAGTGGAGGATAAGTCAAACCCGTGGTGTCATGCATTTTAAAAGACGGAATGGATGGCACTCATCCTCCTATAATTACCAAAGCATCTGGCTTGATTAAAAGCTGACATTTAGCGCCATATTTACCAAACCCACGGAAAAAAGGAGAAATTCTCCATCCCTGCAGTTCTTCAGTTATTTTTGAGGTTTTTATGAGCGGTGATGATGTTGATGAGCACAGACGCAGTTCACGTTCAAATGAAGAGAAGCTGATCATAATCAGCTGCAGCACAGGTGTGAGGAGGAGCTCACTCTCTGTCTGTCTGTCTGACTGACTGACTCAGGAAATAGATATCACATTGATATAGCAGATATTATTCCAGACCACACAGATCAACAAAATGTCATTAACCTAAAATTTATGGAATTATGATGAAAAATCTCAGAGATTCTAGGTAATTCCAACAAATCTGACAATTGCCTCTATAATCAATCACAAAATATATACATGACAAAGTTACGCACACATGCTCCCATATATATACAGTATATACGTGTATGTATATCCAGACCCGCTAGTGGAATTCGTTAGCTGCTCAGTGCAGATATATAATCAATAATGCTGAACACTGAAAAAAAAAGCTGTTTTAGGAAGCAAACAATGGAACAGAAACTCTGAGCTCATCACGTTTGCTGCTAGAGTGCATCTGCTGCGAGTCCTTTGGCCTAATGAACAGATATGACAAGCACTCCTCTCACCGTGTCATCTCATTCATCATCCCTGTCCTTGGCGCTCTTTCCTTGGGCTGATGGGAAATAAAATGGAATTAGCAACAGTTTTCTTCTGACCTGCTTTTATGAGCAATTTAAATTCAAGTGGCCCAAATGTACTGCATGCACCGTCATTCAGTGATGGAAGTGTGCATAATCTCTCTCAGACACACACCCACACACACACACACATCTGATGAAGTCTCCGTCCTTGAGAACAGTCGATGAGGCTGAATTCTACCTAACGGCGGCTTGCTTCCTTCTTTGCTCTGCTCAAAGCCGACACAAAGCCGAGGTGAAGTGAGCGAAGTCGTGCCCGTCTTCACCTTCAGCGGGGCTGCGGTGACATAAAGATACACTCGTGCACATGGCAGCAACTCTTTCAGTAAACATCGTTTGTCTTCTGGCTTCCTCTGTTAAAAATTGAGTCCAAAACTGGAATAGCAGAGGACATCCAGGCACACGCTGACATTTAGTCCAAGTCCAAATTCTGGAAGATTTGGCGGCTCGATGCCCAGTGGGAGATTACGCTCTCCAATTAATCCATCAAGCAGTTCAGATTTTAAACCAATTTACCTTTCAAGTGGGTTTCTGCTGAAACAGATCACAGAACTGACAGCGTGTAGTATGGGCTGATTGATAAGTACTGAGCTTCTCTACAGTACAACCAGGCAGTGGTTTGTGTGTTGTTGCTGAACTGGAGGGCGAAACATCCTGATTTAGAAAAGCCATTGCCCTGTTGTTTAATCCAGATTTTACTGACGCTGATAATCCACAGCTGGACTAACCGACCAACCAGCTGTCTCCCAGGACGTTCTGCTTCAATGGTTATAACACTCAGACAACATTTGAACTTGAACGACTGCTTTGATACGACTATACACTACATGTGTCTGCAGTGGTATTACTAATAAACGTCCAACATTTGCTCTCTGAACACACACACACTCACTCACTCAGGTAGCTTCTATATTTTTGTGCTCGGATTTCCTCTGTGGCAGTTTCCGTCCTCTTTATCCCAATCATTTTTTGACTTTATTATGATGAATCCAGGCTCCAGGGCTGGGGAAATATCCTCTCCTTAAACGTCTGCATGATGAACGATCACCCAGTCAAATCCATTCTATTTAGATAAGATTTCTTCCAGAAGAGACAGGGAGGGGAAGGAAGATGGATTTTTTAAACTGTTGAGAGGCCAAATGTTGTTATTATCCCACCTGGTCGGCCGCATAGGAAAGACCTCACTGGTTTAGTCCAGAGGATTAACATCCTTTTCTCTGTATTCCAAACTTTGGTTATCCAAATTTATCACATTATAATCAGATGTTGAAACTAATATAATATAATATAATTAATATATTGTTTCAGAGATTGATTTTTTTCCCCGAGTCATTTGAGGAAAACTTTCCAGAGCTCAAAATTTGTACTAAATATTTAGATTCAATCAGTAACCAATCACTGTCTGTTTTTTATGTAGGTATGTCTTTCTTTTTTAAAGATCATTTATTAACACTAATTGTTTCCATTGCTTTCTCAAATAAGAAAGTTAAATACAGCATTATAAAAATAATCTAAAACTTTGTGAAGTAGAGGACGGCTGGCAGCCTTACAGGTGAGAAACGAGTGAGGTTTAAACCAACAGCTCCTCCCTGTGATCACTCAGCAGTATTACCAGTCGGAACTCGCTCCTGACCAACCACCGTCAGATTTTTAAGTCTGTACCAGACTTTTTTTCATTTTCAATTTTTTGTGCGTATTAGTGATTATCATGAGCACCACAGAAAATCTTAATACCACAAAAATCAAAAGACTGAATTGCAACCACATCACATGGCTCTCTGCATACCTGTGTTGATTGCATTTTGAGATACTGCAATTACAGTGTGGACCACAGCCACAACCCAGGTAAAATTATGTCTGAGGTTTTTGACTATTACTGACTTTTTGACTATTACTATATATATATATACGTAAATCTATACACAGACAGATAGACAGACACAAAGCATGCAAGTATGAAAATGTGCATGTGTGTATGTAAATGTATGTACGGTAGTATCGCCCATTCGTACATTGTTCAGGATAGCAGAGTCAAATGTGCAGCATTCAGGTCAGAAGTTCAGTTTTTCTATTCAACTTAGGTACAGGATAACCGGATAATTCTATAGTTAGATGATCCATGCAGCTGGTTAATCCTTGTACATATGTACTGTAGATGAATATCTATGATTCAAACATGAAGCTCAGTGAAGCTTAGTGAAACCAACCCAAGAGTGTCTATAATGACCAAGAACTGTCTCAGTGGCCTGGCTAAGATGAGCAATAAAAGGCTCTGCTGTCTGAGGCGGCTACCTATGATCAAAGCAGGGACAGTTGCTGAAAACATCATTGCACAAAATATTCTTGATCTCAATGTATTTACTAATAAAGTTCAGATGCTGTAGCAGAGAAATATTGAACATCAGAAAAATGAACACACCTTTGTACAGCCATGTAGACCAGGTAAATACAAAATGGAATAATTATGATTACCAAGGGACACCAAGTGAGGATCCCCTACCATTCCTATTAGTTCAGTGATCCTGGCCAGCAGCCTCGTAACTGAATTATAGTTTGAGTATTCTTCTTGTGTGCTCTCTCTCACTCTCTCACTCCTTCCGTTCCCTCTCTTTCTCTGTCTCTCTCTCACGCTTGCTCCCTTGCAGTGCCACGAATGACATGAATTTCCTTTGGTATTAATGAAGTATCTGTCTATCTATCTATGATGGCACAGCACACCTCGTACTAAAATTTGCCCATCATCATCCACTGCCTGCACGACTCATCTAAACAGGAAACAGCCTTGATCCACAGCTGACTCAATGTATAAAATATATAATGGTCATACCACCGTCCCATTTATCGTGATTAAAACACAGTTGTATGCAACTCTTCTAAAACTCTTCTTTGAGTGCATCCTCAGAATGAATGCCCTGGTCCCAGATACATTTGAATTGTTTCCTGTTCCGCCCAGCTAGTCTGTGGACTGGTTTTGGAGTTTTGAGATGCTGTCTCTGGGAACACCTTCTCTGACCTCTTGCATCTTTCTCCTGGCCCTCTGGAATGCCTCTGATGGCAAAAAAAAACAACAAAAAAACACTGTTAATCACCAAAATATAAAGAAAAAATAAACTATAAAATGATAAAAACAGAAATTGTGGTGAAAGATGAGGACAACTTCTAATTTTTGTCTTGTAATGTCTATGCTATTCTCAACATTCTCAACATTAATCCACAGCATATTTTGGCTTCAAATCAAATGATTAATGACATAAATTAATAGCTAATGTTTTGCGATTTTTACCAAGGATGTTGCATACGGCTCCTTGCTGACTGAAGCCTCCTAGATGGTCAAAAACTCTCTGCCTCCTTTTCTTCAACATGGCGGCATCAACAAAAGCCCTAAAACATACATTCATACATTAAAACACTTAGCAGGGAAATTATGAATAAGGAAGTTTTTACTTTAAAAGAACATTTTGTTAGTTTTACATTGTATTATGTTATTAGTTATTTGCTTTTCATAGAAAACATACTGTATTTTTTGTTTTGTATCAGCATAAGTCGGCGATGATTTTAACACCATAAAATCTTACAGTTAAATGAATTCTTTGTGGTACAGATGAGGAACAAGTGACACATAAACAAGGGCGATCTAAATGGAAACGTAAGTAAATTTTATTAAACTGACTAACCGATGACTAACAAACACTATGCGCTATGCAGTGGAGAAACAAAAATAAAAGTGTACACATTTAGAGCATGAGTGCCAAAACGAAACGGTTCTTATCTTTAATGTCAGATTACTTGGATGTCTCTGCTTACCTGGCCTGCTGGATACAGTGCAGATTAAACGTCACGCTTCCTGTGGTTTCAGTGCAAAAGCCGAAGCGGCTCAGCCTATTTCCCTGCATCCGTAACAAAAATACACCACGGTAAGAATAACTTCAGCATTATCATTTTTTAATCCAGCACTGCTCAGAAGATAACAAATGGGAGCACTAGTACACACACTGCCCACTCCAGTAGACAGAAACATGTGGCTTCGACTGGACGTGTTGTTTTCTCCACCTAATGAACGCAAATCTAATATTCACTCCTCTGTCTCCTTTTTTCTGGGAAAAACATGTGGCTCTTTAACGGATGCCTGATTTCATTCAGAAGCCATTTATTGACTTGCAGCTAGCTTGTTGACGATGCCTACCGAGTTGAGACATCTGTGCAACTTGTCATATATGAGAGGGATTATCGAGAACGTGGCAGTATTTGCAGGATAGGAAATGATTCAAGAGGCAGAAATCACTGAAGAGTGTGGTGATGATACTCAGTGGGTTTCTCGCAATATAGAATCACTTCATATTATACAAGTCAACAGATCAAATGTGAATATCGTAGGCAATTCAGGTGTACAGTACACGTCTCAATGATGCAACTGAAAAACGTCTGCTTTAGTCCACATTACAGCTATAGTTTTTGAGGGTGTGTGTAACGTTTTGATTGTAACGTCATTTCCACGCATATCACGTGGCAAGGATGCGTACTAAATATTTATTTCTTGACTGAGAGAGAAGGAAAATGATAAACTGTGGAAACAAAAAAAATACAAAAGTGTAACACCTTCTCTCAGCTAGTCACATTTCCCACCACCAGAAGAACCATTTCATATCAAAATACCTTTAAGAAGTCTCATTATTTTCCATGAAAATGATGAGCCTTGATTACACTCCGGTTCCTCTCACCTCTCCACAGAGACACTACAGGATTCTTGATTTGGAGCTATCTTGTCGCCTGGTGTTAACTGTTCATTTAGTGCTGGGGTGTGTAAATATTTTTCCTGGTGGCCCCCATGAGAAACCCAGATTGCTATCAAGGGCCAAACTAACTCTATCATGTCTTAACCTCTAATCCTATCATTAAACTAGAATTATGAGATTTCCAACAGCCAAAGAGAGCTCAAGAGAAAGCCGTGCAGAGGAACAGGAATTCATAGTAAAAGCTGGTAGCAAACAAAATAGAAGGAAAACAGTGTGGCTTTTGTTTCAATGTGTCAAATAAAGAAAGACTCGGGTCATCATGTATTGTATAGTCATATACTCTCTGCTGAAAAGGTGCATAATTACAGTGTTATGCTAGAAGTTAAGATAACGTATGGTGACTAGGGCTGTCAAACTTTTATTGATACTGGTATAATTTTATCAACAACTTTTTAACATGTTAAATTGACAGCCATACTGAAGAGCCGGTTTATTGAAGTCGCATACACACACTCAGACACCTGTGTGATGTGTGAGACTGAGAGCTGTTTAGTAATGACAATGGACAACAACGCTAAGAGGCTCCATTCAAACCTTCAGTGTGAAAACCTGCGCGGTGGCAGAATGAGCGGTTCAAAAGCGCAGTTTGAGTACTCGACCCCTAAACTTATAAAGTGTCCACCAAGCCTCCCAGCTGAGATCAGTGCCTACCTTAAAGATTCCTGGTATTCTAACGTAACTCTGATCTTCAAGCTCCGGGGAACCTCCAATAAAGAATCGCCTCAGTGCAGATACAGTGCCGCTCTGTAGGGGTCTCCAAGTGTGGCATGTCATTATGTGTTTACCTGTTACACACACAGACACACACCCACACAATGCAGGAAAATGATAACAGAGGATGAACTTTACATGAATTTAAAAGATGCAAAAATGTAGTTGCACATGTGAAATTCAACTATTTCAAACAATTTCAATCAATAACAATGCATTTGGACATTTTTCCTTCAATGAAACCACAAATTCTAATTCAATTTGTACTTTAAAAAACTACATAGGGATAAAACAGCTGAGCCACACGCAACGTACCAGGCAAGGCAGGAAAAACGAGATAACCATAACCTTCAGTCCGATAACGCTGCCAGGAATCCAAAGAGAGAACCTTGAAGTACAGCACAGGCCACAGAGGAACAGTGTCTGTGAACACACAGAGACCAACCCATCAGTCAGATTTCAGAAATGATGCAAGCACAGCTGTATGATGGAGTATTAGGGCCACTAGCTGTAAAATTACAAAGAGATTTTGAAAATAAAGTTAGAATTTTTTAGTTTAAAAAAAGCCAAAATGTTACAGGAATAAGGCTGTGATAGGTCAACAACTGATCCTCAGTTCTTTACGGTCTCTCGTTGGTAAATGGTGTTAATGGCCAAATAGTTATAATTGACAGGTAATAATCATTTTGTGGCGCCAGTACTTGCAGAGTAGATACTAACCCTTACTCTCTTTTTCACTCATGAAGAATGACTCAAAACTGAAGGGGTAACTGAAGAAAGCCACATTGTCCTGGTGGTAGAGAGAACACTCACGATTAAATAAATCTCAACACATAGCTTCACTCTGGAACCAATTTGCACTATACACACCTTCCCTAAGGTTTTGGTCCGGCAGGTCTGGGTAAGGCCTGAGAGAGAATGCAAGGGCAGGCTGGACCAATCTAAATCAAAAAGCATTAGTGAATGTACTGAACCACACAACATGAATATTACAGAATATTCTACATGGAGTGGGTGCACCAAGAACCAAATGTTAAAGTTAACCTTGATTTTTTTCACTTTCATATTTTTTTATTTTTAAGCTCTTCCTCCGATAACAATTATTTATATATATGTTTTGCGAAAAATGTAAGAGTGAGCTCTCACCACGGTTTGCAGAGAAGAGTGAATGTATGTGATATCATGAAAACATTTAATGACCGTTGCGATGAAAATGATTTCTGTCAGAACTTAAATGACAGAGGAAGTTTGAAACGGAATAACTTATGCCACATCGTAGTGAGTGAGTGAGTGAGTGAGTGAGTGAGTGAGTGACTCACTGTTTGGTAATTCCATGAAGAAGTGAATGTATAAGTTATCATATTCAAAGCCTTGGGCTGACACTGGACAGAGAGGAAAAAAGATTTCAGTTCCTAAGGCAAACATTTTACATGTATATACAGTACTGATGACCTCATCATTTGTTCTTTCTCACCTATTTCTCCGTGCATCAAGTAACGCAGAACACCAATTGGAGGCTAAAAGAGGAAGCACAGTAAAACAACTATTGTCAGCCTGCCAGACTTCGGGATATGTTTGGTGCATGTCAGATGGTATGAGTGCCTGGTGTATCATAGCGCAACAACAAACAGATAACACCAATCAGCAACATTCTCACTTGAAGCAAAACAGGACAAACTGCTGACTGACACAAATACAACAAAAATCCAAAGATCACTTGACTTACCATTTCAAAGTCCTGTCCAACTAAGCTATTCAGGTAGTCTTTGTGCCGTAAGTATAGCTGAAAAATGGACGAGGGTTGGGTGAGGGGGCATGTTCGCATAGTCAGTCTTGCTCTCTGCATAATCTGTACTGTGAATATAACAAGAGGATAGACTCACATCTTTGTACATGTTCTGTTCCCTCTCCTTATCTTCGGCTTTCATTACTGTGGAAACATTCTCCAAGGTAAGACGCCAAATTTCTTTGTGCTCCCCTTCTGTTACAATCCTGCACAAAAACACACACGCAAACACACAAAAATCACATTAATTTTTTTCCTTCCTTTTTTTTTTAAGTTTGGTTCATTGCTTGAGTAAAGTAGAAAGTTCCTCACACTCATTCACCATACAACGGAAATGTCAACATATACAGTATGGCTTTAAGCTGAAAACCTTCATGTAATTACTTTTGCTTTACAATGTGTTGGTCAGCACTGGTATTTTAGTTCACCAAACCTCTCCTGAAGCTGTAAACTTGCCTGTAAGGCTCTTTGCCTTTGTTGAAATCAGGTTTAACGATGATTACTCCACTGCCGTCAGTTTTGATGGTTAAAAGCAAACATTCATTGTCTTTTCCGCCAAGCCTACAAAGAGAGATAAATAAATAAACAAAAATCAGGACCAAACAAAACAAGTAGTACCTTTGGAGCTTTACTTAGATTATCGGCAGCAGCCACTCCAGATCGAGCCATATTATACAGTAACCGCAACATAGTAAACTAGAAAATCAGTAAAAAAGAAAAACTTTTTTTTTTTGAGCTCACGGCTTTCATTTTTACGTGTGAAATCAAACCAATGCAAATGCAACACAGTGTTGCCTCTGATTCACAACAAAGCAAACAAACTACAGGGGGTGGGTATTTTTCGTATGGGGGTTAATAAATCCAGATGACATGCTCCAGGTGTCCATTGTGTCAACTCTTAGCTGGTTAATTTGTTCAGATGTTCATCAACAGGTGATATAGAAAGACACTTAAAACTATGATCAGCACGTTTCTGGCTGAAAACTTGGCAACAAGAAGAGCTTCTTTTTGCATTAAATAAACCTGTTCCCTGTCTGTTTGAGTTTAAAGACATGTGGCTTTGATGAAATCTTAAAAATGGCTGAGCTGCCTTTTTACATTTTTATTTTGTATTTTTATTCGTACAGAATTTAAAAATTCAAACACAATGTTTTTGGGCTTTACATGGGTGGTTTTCACAGCTGGAGGACATACAGTATGTGCTAAATGTGAGAAAAGAAGCTTAGAAAGAGTTTGTCTTAGTGTTTCTCACTTTCCAGGAGGACCCAGGTCTGCCATGATGTGCATGGTCTGCATGGAGTAGTTTATCACATGACTGTTCTTCACAAACTCCTCTGTGGGGTCCCAGTTGATCAGCTTTGACTTAGGGATACTGCTGTCCCTACAAGGAGACCAGGAGAATGAAATCACATGAGCAGACAAAGTACCTTGACCTAGAGGAGATCTACAAGTACGTACAATTAACAGATAATGTAACTCAGCTTCAATACACACATACATACGTTACTGGACACTAAAGCAGAAAGAAGACTTTCACTCACTTTCCCTCCCACTTCTCACCTGCAGTGGCTGTGCAAAAAAACTGAATTAAGAGAACAATCTGTGTATTATAAGCTGCGGAGCCAAATTGTCCACAGTTTTAACTCAACAACTTTAGATTGTCATCCTGGGCCATTTCTGTGACTGTTTAGATAGGTAATTCCATTCCAATCCTGCATCTGACGGCCTTAACACATCCTGTGGCATGTGTCTACCACAGCATATTTCATACTGTCAGACCTACTGCATCTAATGCACAGTTGAAATAAGAATATGCCAATCCAACTTCAGGGGTTCTATTTCCCAGATTTTTTGAAGTATTAAATACTTCACATGAATCTAGGAATGTTGGCCCAGAGGATAGTTCCCAACCAGGATGCTTAGAATAGCATGTCTGCATCACCACATGGTTGCTGGGTGAGACAGAGAAAGTTGCCACAGTTGGAATAGAGGGCCATTTTCAGCTGCGCAACTTTCTTTCTGTTCTTTTAATTATACGCAACACTGTGTTTGCTGTGTATTTTTTCTACTGAAAATTGTGTTGTGTTCTTCACTATATAAGTGCCATGTAAACTGAATTAAAAATGTACATGAGCCACTGTTGAATTTTGTAAACTACAGTCTGCCTCGTTCTCTCCTAGTTTAGAACACAAATACTTTATATAAGAAGTCATTGACAGACAGACAGACAGATACTTTATTAATCCCAAAGGAAATTCATTCATTCAGTCATGGTGATCATCTGATAAGCAGGGCGGGAATTTCACCTACACAGTGCGTCTGTCCTGACGTCTGAGCCTCACGCTGGCCATCCTTTCAGCCAGGAGGGTGGGTGTGGATTTAGCTGTAGTCACTGTGGAGTGCTGCTTTTCAGGACCAAAAACAAGCTTAACTGTTTTCTTACAAACTTAAAAGCTCTGTTGGACACAAGACTGCAGACTAAGCAGAAGAAGATCATTTTAACACATTTTCAATTAAATCTTATTTGACTGAACTTTGACCTACTTCAAACACAGTCCTACAATGATTGTGCATTGTTGGGTGATATTGCAAATGTAAAATGCGGGACAACCTACCAGTGCTTGGAATGGAGTGCCGTCATGATCTGTGTATGTGAAAATCCTGTGGTTTCTTCGATTCTTGGCTCTCAGAAGGGCCTTGACCTCTGTGTGATACTGTCTGTCCAGAGGAGTCAGACACACAGTTTCATTCTGGAACAGCTCCATCTCATACTGGGTAAGACGGAGAGACAGGAGCATTGCTTCATTCACACAGCACGCACTGATTAAATAAATAGAGCTGCCTCTTGTCTGAATGGCGGCTGGGATAGGCCCACCCACCGTTTCAGTTGCCTCACAATGCCAACCCATTATTTTTGCCGAAACAGCAAGGTGCAAAAAACAGCTATAGGCCCTTATTTATGCTTGGAATAAAATCTCTGTAGTCTCTGTATTCATATACATTGCCTACATAATGATATCTGACATTAAAAGGTGTCCTCATTCATTGGATGCTGTCTATTGGGATAAAATCTCAGTGGGCAGCTTGTTAGATCATTTATTCTTTGTTCTCTTTATGGACAATCCTCATCCATTTTTAAAACAACTCACTTCTTTTTACCATGGGCTTTGATCAGCCATGTTCATGGTCCAGGTACACATTTGCACACAATGTGGACATATATAAAATTTCATCACAATGGGAGTGAGAGCGTGTCTGCGTGTGGTTTAGCAGGTTGAATTGCATCTTCAAATGCAGTTTCACTGACTGATCAAAATACAACAAGCAGCTGCCAAAAAGGAAAAAAAACTAAAGGTGAGGCTGTGTTCAACCAGAGGAAACAGTATGTCAGAAAGCTGTGTCAGGGCTTTGTCTACAGCATCAAATACGGTACGTTGAATACACACATAACACATGTTAGAATATATTATTTCTTGATATCATTAATTTCACAGAATTAGTCGATAATAGTTAAACGATTAAAAAACTAACATTTTCCTTTATGTAACTTGATTGGGGTTGTTTTGACTATAAAGCACTTGAGCACTGAGCTGCATCAAAACTGCTGCTTGTTTTCTGCAGAATACAGTTGACAGCAACGTTTTTACCTGACTGAAGAGTTTCTCCTGCCAGCCGACTACCAGTTCCTCCTCATTATCACCTGGTAAAGAAACACATCACATTGACGTTACTGAGACATTATACAATAAAAGTGTGTCCATATTTTAATTAAGTTAATATCAAAACAAAAAAGGCAGCCATGCATCATGGTCTGTTAAAATATTTACAGACCAATTATAGTGCAGTTTGATAGAAGAAATTGATGATCATACATTAAGAAATCAAAATCAAATTATTTCCCTCCATTACTGCGTGTAACCTAGCTCACTTTATTCAAAAAATGACACCTACAATGTATCAGACACACAGAATTGGTGGTATTAATATATATTTACCATTTTATGATATGAGATTTACATTTATGAAAGTAATTTGCAGTAACTTCTGTAGAATTACCAGGGTTTCCGTGTGGGGTAAGGGTTCCCAGTTCAATGATTCCTCTCTCTGGCTGAGACAGAACTTCCTCCTGGAGGTGCTGGGAGAGGGCTGCTGTGGAGGTCACTCGCTCCACACGCACCCTAAAGTAACAAACATACAGTTAATTAACACATCTGGGAAATCTCTCTGTGCCATGTCAGCTGGGTTTTTACTTGTTACTTACTTTTTGTTAAAAACAATCTTGAATTCATTTTTACCCTCATTTGTGACAAATGTTATTTTTAAGTAAATTCTGGACATAAGAACTCAGTTTCTCATCAGTGTGTAGACTTGATTGACAGTCAGTCATAAACTGGGTTTTTGTTCAATTACATGTAAGTGAAGTGGCTTCAGATTTGATTTTACTATCGATTCCTGTTCTTAATATTAAAAATATATTTCAAAAATCACCGATTGCACGAAAGACTCAACAATATGGGCCACCGTGTTTAATAACATCGCTATTGAATTGGCATTTAAGAAACTTTACCATCTCATTTCAGCCTCACAACTCACCAAAAAGACACAAGAAACTGGCATGTAGGAACTATTTGCTAGCATTGAAACATGCTATTATTTTGTGACTAGTGCCCAGATTGAAATACACAAAACGGCACCATCTAACTTTGTGTTGTTAGCTCGTGTCTGCCTTGGTGGCTAAGCTATTAGCCGCTTACTTTATCCTCAGATTTTTGACAGCATCCCGGGATCGATACACGGCCTCTCCGTTATTTGTGTTCCAACAGTCTGCCATGGGTAGCTAGCTCCTTAGCATTAGCCGACTAGTTGTAGTTTGTTGAGTGAGAGCTGCACTGCGAGAGTTATCTTCTCTTTTACGTACTCACACCAAAAGCTAATCTATTACACCCTTGTAACGTTGGAGAATACAAGAAGTAATATGTCCGTTAAAAACATTCATAGTTCTACCATGGACCCGAGACAGACACTCAGGTAAACACGTTTGAGGCTAACAGATAAGGGGTCTTTACAATCCCTCTCATGTCTCCTAGCAACACCTTCTTCTTCGTCCTCTTCTTCTTGTTATTATTATAGTTTTTTCT
>OMNV01009200.1:0-37498 GCA_900303265.1 Brotula barbata | reverse complement strand
GGTTTCCCCCCACCCACAAAAACATGTACGTTAGTTTAATCACTCCTGCCGTTGTCATTGTTGGCAAGGTAGAAGATCTGGAGTTGGTCCCCGGGCGCGTGTGTGTGTGTGTGTGTGTGTGTGTGTGTGTGTGTGTGTGTGTGTGTGTGTGTGTGTGTGTGTTCCTCCCTATGTATCTGTGTGGGAATGTCCAGACTGGGAAGCGCTGTTCCTCCTGCAGGTCTTAGGTGGGTCTCCTCTCTGGCTGCTCGGGTAAGTTGTTCCTGCTCACTGCTGCAACTCCGTGAATGCGACTCAGCAGATCACTGTAACACCAGGTTCACACACTGTCAGTTCAGTGGCTGTGCCTCCCTTTAGCTACATCTAACAAATCAGCTGTGGTCTACATATTTTGCCCATTGTTGCTGTGTCACCTGAGAACCACGGTGGAAGCTTCCTTCAAATATGAGCTAATGAAGGACCACAGATACAGACATGTACAGAAACATGTAACACGTAAATGGTGGTACCACTTCTCAATGGTAATCAAACCCATAGAAAGCATTTTAATTTGTTTAAGGAGAACACAAGAAACTGACTTTAGGATAGCTTCTGGACTTGACAGATCTTAGCTTTGTTTCATGTTGTTGGGTGTAATGTTAATGTGTCCGTTGCAGGGCTTCAGATTTTGTTTTTGCATTTTGCCATACTAAATTTCTATTTATTTGCCACAACAATTACCTGATCATTAACGCCTTTTTTGTCTCCATTGACAGCCTTTAGGAGAACAGCGTCTTCATTCTTCGTGTTAGTCTTCATCTCCACAACAATGTGGTCTTTGGTGGTCTTCTCTTTGGTGCTGCTGACAGACAGGGACACAGATTTGACTCAGCCACACAGATAACTGCAGCAAGACATTGTAAGATCCAAAATATTGTGTCTGTGGTCAATGTGTCTTTTTTTCAATTAATCTCAATACCTTTACTCGTGGGCTGTGAATGTATCATTCAATTGAACTATGTTAAATACATATCAGTAATAACAATGTACTATTTTATTTAGTTTTTACAGCATGTGCCTGGTGTAGGTTCTGAGCCTTTGTTATGATAACAATCACCAGCAGGTTTAGGATTAAGGTCTCATTTAGGTTTGAAATTCTGGTTTCAGACACACTTTGGTTCCACTGATTTTAGTCAGAGGTCAGAGCACAAAGAGACACAAACCAAAGACCATCAGCAATAAAAGAGGACTGCAGTCATGTCAAGGCCGTGGAACAGTGAAGACCTCTAGTCCTGACTTGGTTCAGGGAGCCTTGACTAGACAGTATGATAGGGTATGTCAAATGTCTGTGTAGTCAGAGTGAAGACTCACATGTCCTGCTTTCCTGAGCGTCCACATGAGATCTTCCCCTTCTTATGCAGAAAGTAGAGAACACTGCCCAGGATGGCCAGCAGCAGTAGACACAGAATGATCACCACTATGATCACTCCGTTGCCCTCAGCTACACACACACAAACACACCAATGTTTACACCTGTGTTATCAATTGTAATATTCACCAAGTAATTCCACCTACAAAAGAAGCGTGTTGGTGTGCTTGTTTCTTGGTTTTGCACGAATGTGGCTGTAAAATTGAGTTCTGATCTGAGGTTACATAACCTTACCCCTCACCTTAAAAATGTATCAACTATTCAGAGGTTTTGTTAACTTCAAAAATGTCAAATGTGAATTTGTGTAAAAATGTAACGGGTCATCCCAGGTTGCAAAGCTTCTACTGGGTGTCATCAAAATGTATTTTTGAGTAATCCTGCTGACAAACAAAAACCAACAAATGGAACAACAAGTTCATCAACAAGTGGTGAACGTTCCCTTTGGTGAAATGCCAGACACCAGACTCGCTTTATCACCCTGCAAACTGAAAGGTTGTGTGTACCCAGTTATTGTTCATTAATGAGAGCCCTCCATTCACACTCCAAGGGATGCGGATGGTAGAAAGTTTTAGTAGAAGTCAAATCGATTTTGTTTGGGTTTGGTGGTCTGCATTCAAATTGAAAAGTCTCTGCTGTCTGGGATCACTAAAAGAGACGAGGACAAATTCCTCATGTTTTGGAATGAAAAGATTTGAGTGCGATTCAGTCCGGGTCGGACTCAGAAATCAATCTTGGCTGACTGGTTTGTTTCCCATCAAAAATTCAGACTCTATTCAAGCTCTAAGACACAAGGAAAAGAGGGAAAGAAACAATTTGAGAGCTTCACAACACATATTTAGGACAGCTTTGGGGGTGTCTGCATATGAATGGATCTCAGGGTCACGGGGCTAAAGACAATGGTTGAATGACAGTCTTACCAAGAGAAAATGGTGCAGTGGACGTTGCCAAAGGAACTGTGGACAAGCAGAACATCAGAGTTAACCCACATATACAGACTTGTTCTAGTTGTCAAAAAGCTCATGGTTTTAGAATTTATTACTTTTCAGTCTTTCCTATGATCACGTAAAGTTGTGTTTGCACATTTATTCACAAACTGTGACCGGGCTCTTAAGTGGATTCGGCTCATTTACTATAGTTTCTGACTTTTCCATTTGACCACGGTTGGAAAATAAGCATGCACTCAGTTGAAAGCGACTTAAACATCATTTCATTTAGAATTAAAAACATTTTTCCACCTGTACTTCTCATTGCCACTGAGAATAATGACTGAGTAAAACAGCAATACTGCAGGCTTTGTGGGTACACAAAGCATTCATTTACTGTACACCTCAAATTAAAATTTAATCATCATTATCCATATAGGAAAATACCATGCAAATAAAAAGGCCCTTATTGCTCACAAAATGCTATCCAGCCTACCAGACCACATAGGTATGTGCTCATAAACTTTAAAAGTTCTATTATACTTCGATAAAAGGCAACAAATGATTCATCAACGATTTTTAAAATGTCACACAAACATCATAATCTCATAATAGAGACTGGGTCTCTTACTTACTTGCTTTGACGCTGAACATTTTTGTTTCCGTGCCCATGTCATTTGACACGTTGCACAGGGCGCTGATGTCCGATGTCACTTTGACAGACACCACACTTTGAGCGGAGAGCTCGTCAGCCCTATTCCCCACCTCATACCATATCTGTGGAGAAACACACACACACACAGACAGTTGTCACAGTTGTTCTGTTGTTCTTTCTCAAAGTACTTCCTTTGAGGCTTAACCTAACTGCAACCACAAATCACCACTACACGCCTTCCCAACACATGTGACACATGATCCTAATCTAACTTTAATCCTGGTTTGTTGACGGTTCTCATAATGAGAGGCAAATCGCCACAATGTGGTTGTGTGTCCTGTGCTACCTTGTCAAAGTGAATATCAGATCACATGATAACAAAACTATGGTCTGTTTTAGTACTGCACAATGAATAAGAAGTACAGGGTTTCATACAGGGTTTCTACGCTCTTTTAATTTTTTACTTTTTTTTTTACATTTTTATTTCTTTACTTTTCCAATACTTTTCCATACATATTCTGTCGCATAAGTAACTTAGCATCTAAATTGCTACCTAAAAAATATCTTACTGTCTAAAAAAAAAGCCCATATATGCCTGAGTATATGGGCTGCAATTTTTTTACTAGAATTATATATATCATATATTATTTGTGTGCATTTCATTGTCATGATGACTTTGAGGAGTTGCTGTTAGAAACCTCTAGTCTAACAGTCCTTAGCAAAAAAAAGTTATCACACATAAACAAGGAATAGTTAATGTGAATATACAGTGTGCACATAAGTTTGATAAAAACAACAGGCGAGGGTTCCTCAAGTAGACAGCAGAGTCGCAGAGCTTTTGTACATGTGGCTGAATGTAGCGATGGGGGTTGACACTGAAGATGGTATTAACTACTGCCCTGGAGCAGTAAAAAGAGCCTTTGCTGACAACAGCCTGGAGGCTGAGGCAGCAAAGGTAAACATAGACGTCTATTTACCTGTAGAGTGCCGATGGAAATTCAGAGTTTATTTTCAATGTTTTAAATATTTGCTTGAATTTTATTAAAAACCTTAATGAAAACATATGTCTATTACACAAGAGGAGCAATGTCCTTATCAGATCCTAGCTTCATTATAATCTTTACTGAAGAGGGATATTTCATAATTTCCCAAAATAAATGAACGCCTTAAAAAGACATTCCAGAAGTCCAGAATTTCAGTCAGCCTTTAACAACCACTTTTTAAAAAGCAATGTTAACAATCCCTGCATCAATACAATGTTCCATAAGTGTTTGCAGAGAATATCCACAGTACAGATGACTAAGCAACAGGGAATAGCACAAATGTAAAAGTTTCCATTAACTAGGGAACACAACACTGAATTTTACAAAGGTCTGTATAAACTTAAACACAGACGCTCTCTCTCTCTCTCTCACTCTTGTTGGATACCTTGCTGCCAATGATGTTCCAGGAGATGCTGGGCAGTGGATGACCGTGGGCTTCACAGCTCAGATTAATCATCCTGCCCGCTTCCTCCTCCAGCTTTACCTCGGTATCCACACCCACCAGCTCAGGACCACCTGCTCAACATACACAAACATAACAAAACGTTGGACGACGGGAGCATGTACTCACTTGGTCACTTCAAAAGGGATAATGTAGAGGACTGGAAAATAGAATTATTTAGCACTATCAAAGAAATGAGTGAGGCCTTGCTGTGTTCACTGACCCTGGACAATAATATGCATGGAGCCCTGGGTGTGCAGGGCAGGCAGGGAGGGCACGGTCACCTCACAAATGTACTCTCCTGTTGTTTCATAGGTGGCATCCTGCAGAACCAGCGTGTTCCCCTCACCCACTTTCCTCCCGTTCTGCACACAACACATACACAGAAATATTTTCAGTATCAATTTTAAATCAATGAACCAATAGATTTTTTATATTTAACAAAACATACAACATTATTAAAGAACATGTTTTTTGTAACACCAATATGGTTTAACATCATAAAAAGCTTTAATTCATTGATCTTCATTGATTGTGCTTTTTAAAAGCAAAAAACAGCAATAGTGGAGCTACAACAAGGTCACAATGGGCCCGGCTTTGGTTAGTCATCCTTCATAGTTAAAAGCATTCTGTAATGGAATAGTAACATTTTTAATGTTTTATTAAAATGTTCATGTAGTTTTGCCCTCTTTAGATTTAATTTTCTGTTTTTATTATCCTTTCAGACTGTTCCTTTTATGCATCTCTTTAAAAGTCTATCAAGGGCCAAGGCTTAGAAATTATCATCAAGAGTCCAGTAATGTCTAAAACACAGATCCTCATCATCTGGCGTTCTAGCTTGAATTGATATTTAATTTCATCAATTTCCTTACTGTATCATTTCAGTGTTGTCTGATTTCATTCTAATAAGTAAAATATTCTGATGATGTTGCCATGTAGGCCTACCTTGTACCACCTGGTGGATGTTTTCAGAGAAGACAGAGCATTGCAGGTTGCTGTCAGACTCTCTCCTTTGAACATTACCTCTGAGTCTTTAGGTACCACGACAGCTGGGTCCAGGTCTAAAACATAAGGACACAACACCATGAAGCTAAATTTAGCTTGATCTTGTCACAACACAGTGGTAGTGTTAAACTGTGATGGAGGTGTCATTAGCATATTTGTCTGAGGAGTGGACTGTGCTGATGTTTTCGTCACAGCTGCAACTCACTGACAGGATGTTATTAGAATACTACTGAAACACTAAGTGAACAAATGATTAAAAAATATTCAGTGCCGGAGTAAGGTCTACTAGATCTGTGTATACATGCGTGTGTTTGTGTATGTGCTCATCCCTCACAGTGAACAGTGAGCTGCATTTCGCCTTTGACATCTGTGTAGCCATCAGCCTCCAGGGGACGACACTGGTAAATCCCGCTGTCTTTCCTTGACACTGCCTTAAGGATCAGATGATCACCGCTGCCGTCCAAGTCCACATCTAGCTCCTACAAAAGACACCGTGTTTGACTTTGATCAAAACAGAAATGTTCTTTGATGAAGTTTCTAACAGAAACTGAAATCATGGCCCCAAGAGGTCAGGGGAGGTTAATCCTAAGTGAGGGGAGCTAAAGACAGACAAAGGGTCATGTTCTCAGGTTAGTTAGGTTCTGTTCTTTGTATGCAGTAAACAGACAGTTTGAAGGTGGTGGCATGGATCCAAGCCATCACTGAAACGTACAGATGTATTTGAGATCAGATCAAAACCACAAGACAACATGTTCATTATGCATATATTCAAAACGCTACATCAGTATTTTCGATCATGTGGACAGGGTAGTCCACATTACCTGGACCTTTGGCTTCAATGTGGGTGCTACTTATAGGTCAAATGTGGTCAGCCATATTCTTAGTATGTTGTTGGTGGCAGCCACTCAGAGAGGAGATAGAGTGAGTCAAGAGAGTTGATGAGAGATCAGCAGCGAATACAGATTTTGATTGTGCGTATGTGTGTGTCAAAATGTGTGAATCTTGTGTGAGAATAACCAAAGAGAGAAAGGAGAGAAACAAAGACATCAGCACTGGGGAAGAATAAAGAAAACTCACTTGCAATCATGCTTAAAAATTTACATACAACATAAAACTTAGGTCACGTGAAAATGTCAAAATATTTTATTTTGGTGATATCGAAATTAACTTAAAATGTATTAATGATACAAATATTGCTTGATTAAAATGTCATAATGTGAAACCAGCCTGTAAACGATGTTTAACTCTTATTGCTTGGCTTTGATGTACAGGACTCACAAGAAATTTAGGGTACTGATAGTTTTGGGCATAATTCCTCTCAGACACACTTTAGTCAACAGTTTTGTTGTTTCTTAGTACGCCTAATTATTAATAACAGCCCAACAGCACTGGTGCCAAGCAGACATACACACAAAAACTATATGATTAAGTGTGCTTTCAGATAAAAACTAAATAACACATGGCCGTGTTTGAGTCGCCATGAGCCTGTCAGTGAGATGTTTGGGTTCAGAGGCCAGCACACAGCCGCGCCTGACAGAGCCTTCTCACAGCTCAAACAGTCGTGTCTACACGTGGTCCTCTGAACTCTGCATATCAAAAACATTCCCTACATGTCTCCTGTGTGTCACTCACTCACTCGCTCACACAAAGGCCTGCCATTCTTACTTGTTCTTTGTTGAAAAGGAAGGGCGACGGGGGGTTGCCATCGCCCTGGCAACGCAGCTCCACAGTATCCCCCTCTTTAACCAAACCCTGGGGCGACTCCTTCCACAGCTCCACCATGCTGGTGGGGTCTGGACACACACACACACAGAAAGGGTGAAGGACAGAACGAGAGAGAGAGGGAATCAAGTTAAGCTGTCTTATGCGTATGGTGACTTCTTGCATAGTGCTGACCACAGAGACAGTTTGGCTGCTGCCACAGTTTCGCAGCCAAAACTGAATTAAAAACCACCAAACATAACTGGTAACAACCCTGTATGCAATACTATAATAATATATGCATGCAACTGTCTTTAGTTTTACCGTGTAATAACACATGCTGGAAAATATGACATCAGTTAATCAAAAAATTCTAACAATTCTCTAATTTTCCTGTGTATGTTTTTAATGTTGGTGCTGTTATTGTGATCAGCATAAGAACTTTGTGACTGAAGTCCTCTTCTGAGTCAAAAAGCCTGGACAGTTCACTCCTGTTCTGGTGTGAGGAGCCTCATAAACAAACATACACACGATGAAAAAGATCAAACTTACAGTGAACGGTGATATTGATGCTGTTGGACTCGATCGTTCTAAGCGTTCCAGGGACAAAGAAACTGACCATGCAGGAGAAATGAGCATCCTTGTCCTCCTTGACCACCTGGTACTCCAGTGTGCTCTGAACTGAGTAGAAGCCATTGGACTCTCTGGTGACCAGAATCAAAACGTTCACCTCTGTAAGATAGATGGACAGAACTTACGGCAGGAAGACCAGTTAGAATTAGGTGACATTGAGGAAATCATGTGCAATGCTTTGTTCTGGATCTGGGACTTGGGCTGTAATTGTCATAATGCTACATTAACTCTTCGTTCAGTTTGGTTTTACACTTTAATAATTTCAAGCATACCAAGATGTATCACTAAAAGCGAGTCATTGGTTGGGAGTGTGGAAGTGTGTGACCACATCAAAACAGGTAGAAATTTACTACACTGGGATAACTAAATAGCATAAAATATGGATGGAATGTCCCTCATTCGTCAACTGAGCGTAAACAGTAATTTGATCAAAATTTGTACGCATGAACAAATAAAATTTTTGGTATATGTGAAAAAGGTACGAAAACATATAGTAGAACATATACTTATACTTAGTTTAAAAGAAACTGTCTCAAGTTCTGCTCTGCTCTTTTAAAATGGAGTGGATCAGACAGGTCTGCTCGGTTTTCTGTGTGTTTTCGATGCGTTTAATGGGTTCTTACTAGACCCAACGATCACTGTGGAGTGGGACGAGAGTGTTGATACAGTTGTAACTATTTCACTCGAGGTACGTTGATCAGTTTTTTTTCTGGTTAGACTAAGAAGCCACGGGTACTTTGTTACTGCATTGGTAACAGTGTGTAGCTGTGGCGCATTTGCAGATCTGTGTATTCTAAGCCATGTAGTCTACATAGCCCACATTTCTGGGATTGTTTCGATCCCTAAATTCCATTCTGGTCCTGCATTTGCTGGCCTCTCTTCCAGTTGCCCTTTGCTGTCCAGGAACACGTCACAGTGGACCCTGGCAATACGAGTGCATTGCTCGCTGCAGCTGTGATGGTTGGTTACCACTTGCCTCGTTCCTGTCCCGGGAGAGGTTTGGCCACTGCTTCAAGTTTGAGGTCAACCACTTTTTTTTTACCTTATCACGTGCATTTTTCCAGACCTATTGTATGTAATACACAGGTGCAATAAAATCCGCCCTCTCCTTGTTTATTATCCTAATTCCTCAGCTCGCCGTCAAAAAATTTTTTTCTCAATCCTACAATCCTAAAATCAGGTAGCGTTCATCAACCTTTGTGTCCTAAGCACATTTCATGAATCAAACATGGACAAAAATATTGATGAATGAGAGCCTATTTGTTAAAAATCAGGGCAAAATTTTGTGTTCTAAGTGTCAGCACACTACAAGATAAATTTGTGCTGATACTTACAACACTGTCTAGTTCTCAGTCAATCAATGGATTGCGTCATAGTAGGTTCAGGACGAGGGTGAATCCTGTTTACATCACAAATGAAATGCTCTTTTGAACCCAGACAGGGTTCGAATCTTGTCGAGCCAGTTGTAGCAACCATACAAAGAGAGGAAATTATCCCAAGTTAGACCAAACTAAGAAGTCCCATTCGTTGGTTATTGTGTATCTGTGGAAAGAAAGAAGGTTATTAGACAACAAAGATGATTTCTCTTACTTCCTGCTGCAGACATCAGTGGTGTGCCATTCCTGAACCAGGTAATGTTGGGTTTTGGGAACCCATTTCGAGCCTCACATGATGCTACCTGTACGGAGCAGAGGAAAATAAGAAAAAATTATTGGCACATAATGGTGTTAACAATCTCATATACAGATTTATTCATGTTATAATGTTACAGATGACTGTGGTATATGGAGGAGTTTGCCATTAATTCAAAAAAAAAAAGCTGAAGCGAACTCACCTTAGACGGCCCCTCATTGGTCACAGAGATTCCAGTAAGGACACCCTCGATCACTGGAGCCTCTGGGGGAGCTGGATCACACACCAAAAGCACTTTATACACATCCGTACTTAACTTTCATTTATTTATCACAAAGATAATCAACTAAAGACAAAAAATCAATGATTAACACACATTATTTTTACAATTTAAAATGGCGCCATAAAATTAACAACTACAGTATCATCACATCTTTGCTGACTAAGTGTCTTGTGATCTCAGCAGTAAAGTCGCATGATAGTTCAGTGATAAAGGATCAATCTTGAGTCTTTGTATAATTAATTTTTCACTACTGATGATAGTGATGAAAAATTTTGGCTGGCCCACAGAACTGTTTTATTTGAATATTTAGCTGCCAAACCGTTAGTTTGATAATGTTGGGGAGGCTACTTTGAATGATAGCTTTTTAAGCTTTAAAAACCACTCATACTTATACATACAATAGTTAAGCTCTAGTCAACGTTGTACTTAAGCTACTCCCTCCCTTAATAAAGGAGCTAACTATTGCACTGAAGCCACTTCAAGAACCAAAATTTCAAAAAATTGTGCTGCTGTTTACTGTCACGCTATACCACGGAAGCATAAAATATATAAAACAGTACAATAATAGAAATGTGTGTTTTTGCTGCAGTGTATTCTATAACAATTTCAGTATGATTTCATAAAGGGTCATTCTTTACTTTCCTAACCAAGAGTACACACTGACTTCTAAGCCTAAATGAGAAAACAAAACAGAAAAAGACAAACTTCGGCACAATTCGCTGGAATCATATCAGTTTCACTATCAACGGAAAAATTCTGTACTATTTTAATAAATGTGTTTGTTTAGACTACGAAAAAAGGCTGAGTTGATGGAATATGTTTGGGGGAGTAGCGGTGCTGCTGGCTGTATGTTTGAGAGTTCAGTGTGAGTGCTAAAACAGATATATCAGTGCTCGTCAATGACTCCCCTCACATGATAAGCATTTTGCAGGAAAAACTAAGATAGCAAAAGTCTTCAATACAGCTGGCTTTTTCTTTTTCTTAACATAGGATTTTTGTCCCTAAGCAGTTCCAATCCAGAGATGTGTGGACTTTCTTTCTTTTCTTTGACATTTTTTGTCTACCGTAATGATGAGGTGTGATAAAGTAGAAAACATATTAATCAAATAGGATTGTAGTAGCGACGGGGATTTCCCCTCAACTTGAGAATAATCCAAAATAATATCACTTGTGCCAGAACACAACAAGTACGTAAACATTATGACATTGAGACTTAGTCCATAGTCTAAGGATTTATTTCTATATATTAATACTTTGAATAAGTGCAGTGAAACTTGAACGTTCCTCAGCACTTGAAACATGAAGAGAGCTTCCCTACCAAACACCCTGAGCTGGGTCTTTCCTTCAGCACTTCCAGCAGCCAATCCATTGGCCTGACAGACGAATTCCCTCTCGTCTGAGAGCTGGACGTTCTGGATGGTAAGCAGAGATCCCTGGCTGTCTGATGTCACCGTAATTCGACCACTGTAGTCTGTATTGTTATCCACCACCTGCTGGCTGTGATCACCATAGTAAATTCGCTTCCGTGAGGTGGTACCTGCAAGCCGCTGGAGGACACAAAGACAGGCAAGATAAAACAACAATGTCCGTGTCCACATTTCACTCACACTGTGGAGGTGTCATTGATTAATTGATGATCCATTTTTTGCCTTTAATAGTTCTTTGATATTCCATGTCACTGTCTATAATATTTTAATATAGGATGTGAAACAGTCACATGGCATGAAACTAATTCTTTCTAATAAAATTTACTTGTGTTACTGTTTTAGAGCAATTTGTTGAGTGTTTGCTTGCATTCAGGATCTTTTAGTGAAATAAGTTCAGAGCTTACGCTGGATAGAAAACCAGAAATATATTCTGAAGCTCAGGAGTCATAAAACTAAGTTCCAGTCAGCAAACCACAGCACAGAGACTTGAATCAATGTAAAGCAGTGAGCAGCAAAACCCTTATGTATATATTATATATTTCTATGTAAGTCTCACTCTCTCACTCAACAACCAATTATGGAAGTAACAGTTATACTTCAGGGTTTGATTCATAGAGTTAATATTGGCCAGTGATGCTGACCACAGATGAAGGATCCACAGCTGCAGAGAAGTTGACTATAAACATATGGCACAAATGCATTGCCTGTAGTTGTCACGTGCATGTAAATGTACTGAAATTCACTCAATGAGTAAAGCCTGATTTTATCAGAAATAATAATTAAATTGTAACACTCAGAGAGATTATTCAACTTGCTGTGACTGTTTTATGAAATAATATCCACAGCTATGTCCTTTAATAAGACTCTTCAGAGAAAAAAGGGAGTAGACGTCAGAGGCAGTGTCAGCTTCCTCTGTGGGTCCAGCACCACTCACCACAAACCACTGGATTATGAACATGAAGGACTCATTCTTGGCATCACTGAGGCTGTACTGGCAGGAGAGCTGGGCTGAGTCGCTCAGGTAGATCTCCACACTCTCCTGCATGGACACTTCGACTTTGGCCCACACTGAAAGATAGAAATATTGGCAAACAAATTAACTCAGTGCTTTCTGCCAGTGCTGTAACACACTCCCTATTCAGCTTTAAAATCCATTAACACTTAAGCCCGAAGGGAAAAATACAACTTTTACACTGGCTGCATATTTCTTATTCTACTGAAATCGCAGTCAGTACACACCTACATTAAGATACGTACATACATACTAGGGCTGAGTCATGTGGTCTTCTATAATACATAGTTCACAGTAATACCAGTATATTCATATATCTTTAATTATTGTTCTTGTTATTATATTATTCTTTTTAAATATTTATTTTATGCTGCAAATTTGTTATATGATGTTGATGATATTGCAGCAGGATGACGCAAGGACTTAGCATGCTAACGACACAAAAGAAGCATGGCCGAAGTAGCATTTTACACACGTTATGACAGAAACAGCAAATGGTGGAATCACATTACCAAAGTGATCACATTGTGTCTAACCAGAGATATGATGCCAATCCAAACACTGAATAGCTGGAGGTATTTTGGCCATTGTCTCTATATTGCCATTGTAAATTTCTCAAACCCATGTCTTCTAAATATTTGCTCACACCAGTTGACATAACTGTCTTTTAACAAGCACTTCACATCGCGTAATCTCAAATTAACATCGGCATGCTGCACGTGTGCTAAATTAATTGTTTAGGAAAAGACGGACACTTTCTCCACGAGAAAAACAGTATGAGTACTTGCGGTTTAGTGAAATGTTATATTTGTTTGGGTATTTGTTTTATTTGCCAACAAAATGAGAACGTCCACATAATTTGCGGTTTAGTATTTCCTTCATTCTACCCTGGAGAACACAACAAGCACTCTCAACACAGTCAGTGTGCTCTGTGTTTGCATGTGTTTCGTCCCAGTAAAACGAGTTGCCGATGGCTTTTCATTAGGGCTGAACAATGTAGCACATTTTTGCATAATGACAATAAGTCATTAATGCAATGTGCATATCACAGAGGGCTGCAATAAAATTAATTAAATTAAGGTATTGATGTTGACAAAAGATTGAAAGCAGAATGAATATGAACATGTTTTGTAAGCTGATCACTTTGATTAGGCTGAATGTAAAAATAAAAAGCAGGAATTTGAGGATGGCAGCTACAACGCTCATCTGTGATTAGTTGCGCGCAATAGGTAACCTGAATTAAGGCTCTGTACCTGCAGCACGGACAATAGGAGACACATTGATATTGTACAGCATAATGTGTGACTTATCACATCATACTGTATATCACCATCACATGTTCAAACGACATTATCGCACATCAGTTTTTTCCCATATCGTCTAGCCCTAATATTCAGTATATCACATGACACAGATCATTGCATACACAGAGAAATAATTGATTATTGGGGACCTTGTTCTTGGATTTCCAGTTTAGTAGTACAGTTTTCTTGGTGATACCTTGGGTGGTGACAAGAATGTTTGAGCTGTTATTGCGCAGTTGTGCGAATGACAGGTCACCTAGGATACAGAGTTTTGGGGACAGCGGGATGTGGCAGTTCAGCAGGTGGCAAAGTTCATTTGTGACCTGGTGCCAGAAGTGCTTGATGGGTGGACAGTGCCAAGTGGCATGCATATAGGTTTCTACTGTGTCTTTTGAGCAGTGTGTGCATAAGTCAGTTTTATTGACTTTGTACCTTGTACTCCTTGATGTTTAGATTAGTGCTAAAACAGGTTAAGTTATTGTTACACATTTTCAAATGGAAGTCGGTATTGAAACTTATGGAAAGATCTTGTTCCCTCTTAAAGATTTAAATAGATATTTTCTCTGTTTCAGGATGAAGCATGTAAAATTGTGATTGTGTGTGAGAATTTTACTCAGTGGTTGAAAGTTAATTTGTCCACTAAATCAGGCTGTCCTCGTGACTTTTGAGAGACTAATTGACTTCAGCTGAAAGTACTCAAATACCAATGCCGAAACCTCTGGATCACTTCCAGCAATGAGGACAATGTGTTATTGCAAAAGACGAATTATAGACATGTGAACGGTTTCTTGTTCATGTTGAAGTCTAGGTTGTTCCGAATGAGTGAGGGAGCTGGTGTTGTGAGTTGTTGCAATGGTAATTCTTGAAAGAGGTAACGTTTCCATATAAATGAGAGCACTGATAGAAAAAGGCACTAGTGGTGATCCATTGTATTAGAAACTGGAACTATTTTGCCAGAAAATACTGATAAAGGTTTGGAGTTTCCAAGCCTCCATGCATTTTTGTAGGGTTGAATTTAATTTGCGGTGCTTTGTTTTTCAACAGAATTTTGTAATGGCTGAGTCTGCGATTTGAACCAGATGCGAGTCTTAATCTTTTTGTTTTATGCTTCTATCATTTGTCAGTAAAAAATGCTTGGTTCAAAACCCCCATTTCAGGCCCTCTCAGTCTTGAGTGGTAAAAGTGAATACTTTGACAGTCATATTCTATTGTGATTCTTAAACTATACCTAGTTCCAACCCTACATCCACTTTCAATCCAAAACAGCATTGTATTTTTCTGACTGTCTTTCCAGGCCAACCAGGAGCCAGTCTGCCATGTTAGCAGAACAGAGAAGAAAAGGCCTCTTGTCTACATGGCATAATTTTCATCCTTCTTCTGCCTGGAACCACAAAACCACATCTTGGCCAGAAAATTAGTTCCCAAGGACTCATCATGGCATGAGAAAGCTAGTCAGTTTGACATGAGGATGTTTATGTGCAGAGCCAAGTGCTTTTGCAGCCATGTTTGACTTGGCTGTTGTTCAATGGTGGCCAGTGACAAAAAAAACTAACTGGCACAAAAGTATTGATTCTTTACATTTAATCTGTTTTTTGTTTTGTTTTTTCTTAAAAAAATAACCCTGTAATCAGTTGTTCTATTTTACTGAATCTACTTTCACTCCATCTGCTTGTTTCTACTTCAGATGGCGATTTCCTGATTTCTCTGGATGCTGGCAGTATCTCCACTGTGTGGAATTCTCCTTGTCTAAATGCTCAAAATGTATGCAAGAAGTTGTCTCAGAAATTTGTTTGACTTTTGGTTTTGACAGTGACACCTAGGTCAACCAAATTACTTGCCAACTTTGATTTGGTCCCTGTGAGGATGTTTGACCATCTAGACTGCAATCAGTGTAAAATTTTATTTGTACCACTCCTCATCCTTGCCATGTTATCAGACCCTTTGCGCTGTAACACACACAAAAATGTTTGTCTACTTTCTTAACTTGTTTATTTGTGCTTAGAGACAGTCACTCTGATGTCCATCGACAAGAGTCTTTTTATGTTTATTTGTGCTCACCTGTTGAATGAAGTCTATATGATGTGTCCAAATTTGAAATGTGTTTTTGAGGATAAAGCCACACATCCACTTTTACTTCCCATATTTTGCCTGTTTTCTCCTTGGCATCACTTCTGCCAAGCTGAGGTGTCCCCATTGATCGGTAGGTGTATCTCAGTGCATCTGGCCCAAAATAAGCATTGTATAATAATAAGCATCATAATGACAGCGAAAACTTACACACTGTTCATCATACGGATTCTTATTACTTTTTTTGCAATTATTTGTCATTTTCATCAAGTATACCAACATTATTACAATTTTTTTTTTTCTGTATTATAATTAAATCTCCTCTCCTATCAACCATCTTCTTCTGGTTTCCTCCGTAGATAAGATAGTGGATTTACATGGTATAAAACAATGTTCTTTTTTCTCTTCATGTGTAGCTCGACATGTCAAGCGTTCAAATTTAACATTTTAGATATTTGATCTTTGATTGATCAACATATGAAGCCCAGACACCACAAAGTCTATGACTTTGACAGGACAGGACTATCATGACCTTGTTTACATACTGTGTACATGTAGGCCTTCTTTCCTCTAAGAACAGCAGTTTTACAGTGAAAACTGGAGCAAACAGTACTTCATCAGAAGAGCACCCCCCACCCTTCCCTTCAGTATACGGCCTACACCATTCTTTAAAAAATGGGACACATTGGTAACAACATTCATTCTAACTAAACACAGATTTGAGGTGTTTGTATGTTACACAATATCTAATCATTATCTTAAAAGACTGATTGTGTTGTACCCAAATACACAGGAAAACATTCTGCTAAGTCTGGACATGTGTCTGCACTGGTAGCTGAAATAGACAAAGCATGAAATGGCATTAAGGGCTGCTTTGCCACCCTGCTGCCCCCATTCAGCATGTCGCTCCCCCATTATCAAACTGTCCTGCCTCACTTCTTTACACACAGGACTAATCATTTTCACAATTCATTTTTCCTTCCTTTTCTCCCTCCTCCACAGCCTGTGTTCAGCCAACCATTCCTTTTAAGATAACGGGCACGCCATTGTTCCCCCACCTGGACAGACCAGACCCCACTTACACGCACGCCTGATCACCGCTCAGTCAAAAGATGATTTTTGACCCCCCACTGAAGAGTAGAGACGGGTCATCTTGTACCGAAGTTGCTGTATATATTTATTTATCCATTCATTTATTAACACAGATGAGGCGACTGACGAGATGAGGAGGCTTATTAAAGAAGGTGCAGGAAGTCAGAGTGAAAAAGCTGCGTCTTTTTGCGGCCAGGCTGCTAACTTTTCCACTAATCCGATTAGCCCTGGGTGTTGCCGGGATTTGGTTTCTAAAGCCAACCCAGCTTCTGTCTTATCTACTCCTGTGGTGAGTTTTTAAAAGCACAGACAACACACAAACACAATATACATAATATAATATCTACATAATTTCATGAGAGCAATGCTGCTCAAGAATATTATCATGTGTTGTGTTGACAGGATCAGGCCTGTAACTGAGGAAAAGGAGGGTGTGGGGGGAAACAACATTGATTTTCCCCTGAAGAAAAAACAGCATTTCCAAATATTGTGTGTGTGTGTGTGTGTGTGTTTTTATACAGTCTGTCTGAAATGGGAGGGACTACAATGCAACAAATACAGTTAGGAAAACGCAGACACAATTAAGAGAATGCATTTTGTGTGTTTGCAAAAATTACACATCAAGGAGCAGTGGAAACAAACTAATTTCTTCCAATTGCAGGTAGTTCCAGAAACATCTGCTTTGAAGTCGAGGCAGGGATGAGAAAATGACATGTACACAAATATATTTTTGGTGTGTACACGCATACCTCTATCATTTAATATTAAATGTGACACATAACAGAGGAACTATTAATGATAAAATTCTCCTCTGTTTGCACCCATGTAGAGCTTTTTCCTAAACGTGAATGATTTGAATATCATTTAGAGTATTGTTAAAGTTTCATTTGTTACATATTTACGTCCAAAGCATGAAAAGGGAATATAGACGACAGACAGACAACAAATGAGTTGAATGTGCTACCAGCCAAAGCATTTCTCTCAACACAGAGAATAGAACCGGTGTAATCAGAAGTGAAGCGGCTGCGTCCGTGGCAACCTCTGCATCTCACTCATTAAGCTCATAAGATTCAAGCCATCTCCATTATTTTCTTCCCCGTTTTGATTAAACCTGTCAGCCCAGGCCTCCATCCAACCACTGATAAGAGTCCCTATCACCTCCGACACAACCTAATTTAATCGAACTAATCCTGCACAGGCTCGGCCAGCCATGAAATGGAAACTCTGCTTAGCACATCGACATATTTAAAAAAACTTTTAAAGACCTTTTAATGGGTCTTAACTGGGGTTGGCGTAACACTGAGCAGAAGTAGAAAACAGCCAAATGCTTGAGGCAGCTACACTAATTGACACATCTAGAGTCATAGCATGGTATACAATAAAATCACCTTCTTCCAAAATCTGTGACAACGATTCCAAGGAAGAAGCAGCACCTAGTACCACCAATCAATCAAGGTTACCTCAAGTGGTCCAAGTCAAGGTACCGCCACAACCTACAACCAGTCTGTGCAAATGCTCATAAAGTGTAGGTCATTAGCACTGCTAATATTAGCTGGCCAATTACCCAGCTAACATTATTTGTAGCCGAGCTCACTAGCAGGCTAGCTTATAAGCTACATTAGCTAGCAATTGCACAATAGCTAGTCAACTTAAGCAAGAACTACTGAAATAATGTTTCTCTAAAAAGAGGCATGGATTAATTCAGTATTATAAGCAATTGTACTTTGTATGATTCATTTCAATAACGTATCTGAACTAGCATAGTGTTTGGAAATACATGAGCGGTGCTAAAACTTTAGCAACATGAACGACACTTCACGTAGGAAGCCATGATCGCTACACTCTCCACACTGAACAGTACATGGGGGCGTACATAGAGAGCAAGGGTAACGCAGAGAGGTAGAAGTAGTATATTTCCATAACAATTACTATATAAAAGAGACAGAGCAGAACAGTGTGGGTACACAAAATTGTAATAGCAAGACAACTTGACACAGGAGTTCAGAGAGGGACAACAGGGAGACACTCTTCTTTTTTTCTATTAGATTAGATTAGATTCAACTTTATTGTCATTGCACATGTCACAAGTACAAAGCAACGAAATGCAGTATTACTATTACATCTCTTCCTCAAATTCTACCAATTCTTTCCGTCTTCAGTAAGTGGTCAAATTTATAGACAATAAATCTTTGACGTATGAACATGATTATTCTTAGATAAATTTTGTAGCATTTGTAGCAAAACATTTCACTTGAACTTTCTTGGCAACTGCATAACACCTGCAGACTATACAGCTAGTCTGTTCTGTTAACACAGGCACAACAGTGAATATTAATGTGATGAATAAATATTAATAATATTAAATATTAAATTAATAACAATAATATTAATTTTTAAAGTGATCTGATTTGGAATAATTTGGATAAACCTCTTGCATTTATGAGGGGAAATCACCCCATAATCTCCCATCATGTGCATCACAAAATGTTGTGTAACTGTTCCTGACATTACATTTTCCACAAGAATGAACATGACAGGGAGGTGGATAGTGATCTTCACAGACATTTCAAAATACACGCATTCTGACTCCCTGCACCAACATGCAGCTGGGGTTAGGGTTACCAGGGAGTACTTTGAAAAGATTGATGCCAACACAGTGAACACTCTCATGTAACACTTGTGTAAATTAAATAGCGTAAAGTACATTAGCAGAGGCAGTGGTGCAAGTGCGAGCACTAGTTCAAGCACGTGACAAAAACAGAGCAAAAAATAAAATCAGTGATTTAATCACTGAATTAGTTGCCCCAGACATACCACCCCCACCCACCTCCCATATATCATATATGAATCGGCTCTGGCTGGTTGGATTTCATTTAAATCGCAATGTGGATTCTGCATAATGCTCCATGAAAACATGCAGCATACAAAAAAAACATGTTGTTATGTCAAGGGATAGTGCCAGTCTCCATGTACTACTAAAGAAGTACTAATCATTCCCACCAGTTAGTAACTTCTTCAGCAGCTACATTAATTTTTCATCATCATACCCTGTGGCTGAGGCTTCATTAAGGAAGCAACATGTATGTTTTATTTATGTCTTTATCTGATGTTCAGCATGTTCCTCAGCAGTCAGCACCTTCCATAGATGCCCCGCAGATGCTCTGGGCTCTGGCATTCAGATTGCTCTGCAGCAAGAGGATGGCTAATTAAAGGTCAACAGGCTAAACACTGTGTATATTGTTGGGAGGAGGGATTCCATCGGCTTTGAACAGAACAAAGATGGTTTTGGAGTGGAACCCTGCCATTTCCTAAAAAATATTAGTGGTGCATGCCACATTGAAAAAAGAGGTAGAGCCAACGGTTTGAGTCTTAGAATACTTGTTTGTTATGTTGGTGCTACAAAGCGCCTTTTCTCCTTTTGGCAGCATTTTAAGAAATTAAGTGTGATTAATCACATGCCTTTGTGTAGTTAGTCAGGATTAATTGCATATTTTCGGTACTCTTACCTTAATTAAAAAAAATTAAAAAGCAATGCGTTTCTAAACCTTATTGGACAAAATCATCTTCATCCCATGTGGTGTTTCCCCACCCATTGAAGTCAATTATGCATTTTGAATGTAGTGAAATGAAGATAATGTAGGGAAATTGCAGTCTGTTTTTGTTAAGTGGAGTGACAATATTGTAAATTTATAAATGTGAAGAGACTAAGTAAAAGGAACGGTGTGTGAGTAATCATAAAACAACCACGCCTCAGAAGAAAGACAAAACACAAATAAAAACAGTCAATGCTGGTTTGGAGAAAAAAGAGTTCTCATAGCTTCAAAGCTGTAAGATAAGCCCCAAAAGTATCTGAGTGATATATGCAGTAGCTACAGCCACTCAAACTTATGCTAAAACCTAAAGCGAGAACAAATGCAAATTTTCCAACAAATACTCCAGACCACATAGCCTCAGAGCACTGTGTATGCTTCTGTTTGGACACCGATATGACTTCCAATTAAAACCCTCCCCGTCTACATAAAAATTACTTCAAAGGACATCAATGGATTCACTTCTTTTACACAGATTGCCACAGTTCTTGAGGTTATTCTGACCTTTCAAGGAATGCATGTGTTAGACTTAAAAAATACAAAACTTTGTCACCCTGTACATGGTTTATCTGATGTTCATTATGACTATTTTTTCTAGAGGGACAAAGATGATATTCAAGCAGCTTCTGAATCTGCACACAGCAGCAAATCTTTCTTAGACACTGATTAAACTGGGTGACAGACGAGACATTCAGGTAAGATGTTCCAGGTATGAAGCTGTTATTCTAACTATAAATGAAGGACCACAGCACAATGACTTGCTGCTATATTCAGATAAAGGCGGTCCTTCTTCCAGCTCCTGCAGTCATCACCACACTAGTCAAAATATCCTCACAGGCTGCAGGCTGAATGCCAACTTGAGCAGCTTTCTCTCAACCACACAGCAAAACACAGGTAATCACTTCCATTCCCAGTTCCATATCATGAGTTGTAGAGACATTAACAGTGCTGTTACACCTGTAATGTGTTTACTTAACTGCAACTGAAATCGCACAATTACTGTTAAGTTCTGCTAAATTTCAGACATAAAAACATCCAACTGAGCCAAAACATTCTTAGAGGTAATCATAATTGGTCCATACATCAAACAATGGCTGACTTGTAGAGTCTTGTAGACAGCAAGACTGAAACCAACTTCTCACACTGGTCTCGGTGATTGTGTTGGACCACATCTGAGTGATTGCTGTGCTCAGACCTGCATAAACCTAAAAATGGGACCTAAAATTTTCAGGACCTTTAAGAAGTTCAGGAGCAAGAGAACCTCTACCATGCCCAAGGGTTCCACGCAAACACAATTCCCAATCTCTTAATGTATAAAACCCTTCTGACCTAAATACAGTCTGCTTTTACTTTTCCACAGCCAGCATTCAATCGTCCATCCATCCGTTATCTATAGCAATTATACAGGGTTGCAGTGGAGCAGGTGCCCATCCCAGTGGTCATTGGGTAAAAGGCAAGGTACACTCTGGACATGTCACCAGTCTATCGCAGGTCCGACACATAGAGACAGACAGCTCAATAATTTTCCCATTCACACCTATGGTCGATTCAGATACTGCAATTCACCTAAGCTGCATATCTTTGGAGGAGGAAACCAGAATACCACGAAGAAACCCACACAGACACATTGAGAACATGCAAACCCCACACAGAAAGCATCAATGTCAGTGCGGGACGCGAACTCACAATCACTGCCAGACACTTGCATAGGATATTTCATATGTTACCATTTCTAGTTCATCAAAATGTGTTGGTTTCTGTATTTCTGAGCGTATACACTTATATTTTGTGTATATGTGGACCTGTTCACCTGACTGTATTAGTGATCAGGTAGCGGCTGTCCAACAACAAAGGCTTATTTGTGTCCTCGTTTCCCTTTTATCCACTGTCTGTCAGACATTAGGGGAGACCTGCCAGGCGAGGATGCCACACCCAATTTAGTAGGATCCACATGGTGATATCGCTGCCCCCCCACCAAGCATCCTTAATGCTCTCAAAGAGAATAACAGAGCGATCACAGGTGCACTGCTGTGTTAATGAGGGAAAGAGACTACTCCCTGAACAGAGGCCAGTTCCACGAACCCACTCAACACACACACTGACCCCACATTCTCCAGCGGTTCAATACAGACCGTGAGCTCAGGGAGGATTCATTTATTCATGTATTAATCCTTCAAAGGGAGGAGAGGGGCTGCAGCCTATCCCAGCTTGCACTCTCTCAGCAGGCTAGCACTCGTTCTCAAGACAGAGGTAAATGAGATCTGACTGTGATTCTACATGCGCCACTGGATTTGGTAGTTTGCAATAGAGCCGCATGATAATGGGAAGAAGTCACACTGAAATATTTGTAATATTTATCACAAATATTATATTTATTTAATAAAAGACGATAATAACAATAATAGATGACAAACATCTTTTATTGACCAGTTCTTCTTTGCTTCTGCACTCTCACTCATCAAGGTTAAATTTCTCACACACAGCACACTGTCAGAAGAATTAGAGTAGACCATCAGGGTTTGACATAACCATATATATATGCAGGGCAAGTTGATCAGCCCATGACTGGCCCATCAGTCTGCGACATGGGTGTGTTTACCCGCCCTTGTTATTTGATGTGCACGAAAGAGAGATACGAAGCTAAAAAAAAAAATCGGGATTTCGACAAACATGGAAAAATCTGCACTCTGGTGTAGAAAACAGCGACGATTTGTACAAGTGTCAAGTTCAAGTAATTTGTTTTTCAGGATACCGACAACAATAGCAAACATTTGCTCGATCCTGCACTAACCATTTGCATTGTGCTAATACCTGTACATAAACATACATACTGTACATGCATAAATATCTTTAAATATATTCATTTCAATGTTGTAGTGTTTGTATAGTTCTTAATTAATTTTTTATTTTTTTAACTGAGTCTACACTTTAATTTTCCTTTTGGGGTGACCCTGGGACGGAAAAAATATTGCTGTGTCAAGGGAATGCAGACTTGAGCAGACTGGACACAAGGAACTCTTTTTCCTTCATCTCTCTTTCTCTGTTGTGTATAAAAGAATGCAATGTAATTTTTTCACATCATTTAGGTGGCTATAGGGTTGACATTTCATTGAAGTTTATGTTAGGAGTAGAAGTAACATATGAGTAATCTGTTGGGTGGTTATAATCCATCCACTCATCCATCTAGACTCAAAACCAGATGCTTGTACCACTCACAGTTCATAATGGATGCAACTCTGCAATACTACTTCCTACTACACCATGAGGTACATGTCGCATTTTTTTTACCATGCAGTTGTCAGATTGCAAAGGTCTAATAGAGTCTGGGTCCTAATCTCACCATTGGATTCTTACGTGCACCTTGTGGCTTCTATTGCAAAACTGCAGCGTTATGGCAGGGGTGCATGGTTGCTACAATGACAAGTACCTCAGCCAACCAGATGTGACTGACCAAGTGGTTAGGACTGTTTCAACCCCTTCAGGAATATATGGTGAATCCCACTGAAAACCTGTGAAAGACATTAAGTATGAGAAATCTAACAATTTGATTGTTTATGTCTATGGTGATATGTTTGTTATAGAAAAAAAGTGTTATCAGAAAGACTGCTGGGATTTATTAGAGACTAAACATGTGTACAGCCATGGACCTTAATTGCTAAATCAAAAGAGGGTAAATGTTTATTGATGCCATAGCACAGTGTGGACAGAGATTCCTCATTACCGTCAAACAATCTTGAAATTTTCGAATCGCCAATAGCAAATTGTAACTGTAATTGTGAATTTTTGCGAAGTTTTGTTTCTCCTGCAACAGTAAAATTTATTGACTGTCTTAATCTAACTATCATGATCCCATCCTTATTTTTGTATCATCAGTGCCATATCTAAAACAAGCTTATGTCTTAATATAATTAATGCTGAATGTTTTCACAGAAACGCACAGTGGCATCCATCAACACAATCACTCATTTTAATCTGAGGACTCTAGTCCTAATCCATGGAGTACCCCCATATCTACATAGCTTTTCCATGCATGACATAATTTGTCATGGGCATGCCAGCAGCTGCTCTGGAAATAGAGGATGATGAGAAGCTATGATAAGAAGGAAGAGAGTCGACCTCTGTGTGGGTGGCTGAGTGAATGAATTCATGTCACCCACGACATAACTAATCTACTGGAATTTTATCAACCAAATCTCTTCTTCAGCTACAGCTGCCATACCATAGCAGACAGGAGGGTTACATCAAGGCAAAAGTTTAAAGATCAGATTAGACTGCTGATCTTTTTGCTGCTTCACTAGAATGTTTTGTCTAAAATATCAGAAAATCATTCAGCTTTGTGGACTGCGTGGAAAGAATATTACCTGTGGATTGAGGCAGTAGTAAGCCTGCTGGGTTGGTGTGTGTCTATAAATTACAAATTGAGTAAACTATAGTACTTCTCTCATTTAGATAGTTACATACAAATGTACAGAATGGGAAAGAAATCTCATTGCGTGAAAGTAAAGCAATATATACAGCAATGCAAGCATAATGCTTTACAGATGCTGACACCATCAAACACTCCACTCATATCATCCCTATTTCAGATCAGTAATCGTTTTAGTGTTAGTCACTCACTTTTCAATTTATTTAGTTTTACTTACTTTAGTCGTCTATAATTCATAGTATTAGTTATGTTTTAGTTAAAATGTAGTCACTTTTTAGTCTTACACATTTCGGTCACTTGTGGGTACATTCTCAAAATCTCACAGGAGTCTTTCTTTTCTGTCTTTGTTCTCTGTGTTACTATGTTCCTGATATCAAACAGACCACACAATAAAAGTGAAGCTGCACACATGTGACTCCATTCATCCTTCAGACAGCTTTGCAAGCAAATGTACAGTCACTGATGTTTTCTGTCTGCTCCAACACAATGTCCAGGCTTCTATTCCTGCCTTCCAAGCACTTTCACCTTCAGAAAGGCAGATCGGAAAGCTCTCGTGTTTTCACAACAAGCTTCCTCTGTATTTCACATCAAAACAAAGTCCTCACCTTTAGGGGGAATAAACACTCTCTTCTACAGCTCAGACTGACTCTGTGAGCATTCGGTCCGACACAATGTCAAACACAATGATATATCTGTAGTCACAAACCCATAACCAACTGCTTTGTTTGATATGAGAGCAGTGAGCAGCTCAACGGCCACTTTATCTACATATCTAGACTGGGAGACTCCAGTTATCAAGACTCAACACACAATATCAAGCACTTGTCTAATTTACTGGGGTACAGAGTGCCAAGACCTTGAGAAGGCACTGTGGATTCCCAGGATTGGACTAATGGGATTCCCAGACTGGTATTCACAGTTCCGGAGGCTCTGTGTCATGCTGGGCTGAGGAGGATGGACGAGTTGGGGATCACGATGACACAAGCAGCTGTACTATAGGAAAGTGGCCCCACATTCCGTTGCTGTGAAGGACAGGGGCAGATGGGGGAGGAAGACTCCAGTAACACCTGTGGGCAGGCCATTTGTCTAGTGATTTGTGGGACGGAGTGTAGGAGCAATGACAAGAGAAGAGAAAATAAAAGAAGAGAAGGAGGAGGGCAGACGAGGGGGTGGGCAGTATTGTTAACAGGGTGCATGGTGAATGCTTGGTAGAGCACTATCACAAGGCCACACACAATGAAATGTGTTTTGATTTTTATCACACATACCTGTGCAGCCATCACAAATCATGCACTTGCTCTCACATTATATGATGTTCCAGTGATATGGAAACTTCAGCCACTAAGTGGCTGCCCAACAGTGCTTAATCACTGCTCAGTGAGTTCTACCCAAGCTGTTGCACCAAAGCAGATATATCAATGCAGCTCAGGTGTGTTTCTATTGAAAAGGTACTTCCAGTTAAGTCATCTGTTTTGTGGCAAGTTTCAGTACACTTGCATATATATTTTTGTATATTTTTTAAAAATGTACAGTTACAGTTCAGCTTTCCAACGATTTGTCTCAGCTCAAGTCAAGCCATGTTATGAGTCACTGCATCTCATTCAACATCCATTTTCAATTGAATAGACACTTCCCAATCAGAAACAGAAAATCTACTTCCATCTGCATCAAAAATGTTTTAAAGGTCCCATGTTACACAGAACCATTTTTTCCTCATTAGTCGTCATTGTCTGTCACAGAGTGTGCACTGATACTGATACACCTCCTAATTTATGCAAGAGCCTTCTTTATGTAAAGCAAGTTAAAAATGTATTCCAGAGATTGGTTTATGAAACTGACAACTCGTGACAATGACTGATCAGTGGCTTTCAATATGCCTTTCATGTTGAAAAAGTACAGCCATAAGACTGGACTGCATATGCTCATGGCAAAGAAAATGGAAGCAGATGTGTTGTTTTGGGCTGCAGCAATCAAGCTATGCATCTTCTACCAAGAGCCCATTAACAAAGAGATGAACGTTTAATTTTAACTGAAATGTACCTAAAATGTTGGATAAATTATTTGTTTGTTCCAACCATTTTTGGAACAAGTGCTTTTATACACCACTACACCAGAACACTTGTGAAACTTGATGAGCTGGCTCAATTTATCTCACCTCAGGTCAGCATTGTTAACTGTGAGGAGAAGGTGAGCTTCACAGAAGGCTGCAGCATTACTTCATTGGGACATACTAAAGGAATTTGATTGTATATTTCTACTATAATGGTAGAACTAAAAATGTAAAATAAAACTTTGTTCGGAAGGGAAAGACAGCAGCTTAGTAGTGCATTAGAATTCACACATACACACGTATTCTCAAGACAAAGTTGAGATAATCCAGTTTTGTGGATCCTTAGCACAGAATTCTTCTCTTTGATTAGACGGTTGATCTTTTAACAGCATCCAATATGCAAGGCTGAGGGAGTGTGGGAGGATTTGATGTTTAAGCATCTCTTTATCCTCTCTCTTTTGAAATGTCAAGTTCAAAGATCCAGACCGTTGGCCTTGATCTGTGAGCTGATACGACCCAGAGAATTACCCAGCGAGTCTTAACCACCCTCACACGGTAGAGAAACCACGGATGTGCTGCCAGTCCCAACACGGTCCACGAGGAGTGTTATTACCTGTGATCATATTAAATTCAAAGCTGTACACATCCTTTGATGTGCATTCCTCATGCTCCTGTTAGACATCCTTTATCAAAACAAAGCTGTGTTTTCTCTGGTGTGAACACCTCATTGTAGGTCTAAGTCATTTTAATCAAGTTATTCAATTAGGACACTTTCCCTGGAAATGTGTCTGATGTAACTCTCATACTCAAAAGTTTAGAAGATTTAAGTTTTTTTGCTTTTTGTTGGTTTTGATGATAAAAAAAAATGATTTGAATGGCTGGATAATCTGTGCCATGATTTTGAGCAGAGCGTCAGTGAGTGAAGTACTGCCAGCATTTGTGGTGCCAAGCAGAACCTGATGTCCTGCTGAACTGGAGACAAGCCAGGGAACGAGCTGAAAGACCAGCAATATGCCAAAGACAAAGCAGGATCAGTATTCTGTTTTCACCATCACACTGCTTTTACTGTGTGGTCTGTTATATATCAGGAACATAGTAACACAGAGAACAAAGACAGACAAGATAGACAAGCGTGAGATAAAGAGAGATCAGTCACAACTAATCATTAACTCCAACAAGAGGATTTGTTTACACCAGCATTTGTTTGTCATCAGGATATCCTAAAATGACACATTTGTTGTAGATAGTTAGAGTTGGATTACTTCTTTCTATGTCATTGCAATATAGGGCATTTTGTCTAGAGAGTGTTTCCATATGACATGACACAATGATCAGCTGCCATATTTGAGCAACAACCGATATAAGAAAATACATGGTCCTAATTGTCAGTTAGAAGAGCCATCACGGTGTTTGAAAAACATGCGTCTCTTCAGAAAAAACATAGGCACATTCAGCCATTCAGTCATTTCCAGAGCAGTGATTGCTGACAGGGCTGCTGAGGGTGACTGACAGCTTTGGATGGAGTTGTTTGTTAATGGCTCACAAGCCCAATGGACAAAGATAGATAAAGTGATTAACCAATCCAGCACTAAAGAGGGGAGGACAGAAGAGAGGAGAGGACAGAATTTCCTCATCTTCACGGAGCTGGCTACAAATTATCAACACAGACCAGAGGGGAGCTAATGCTCGTGCTGATGCTACGGGAGACATGCAGTTCAATCTATCAGAGTTCTTAAGAGATCAGCAAATTCCACTGTGGATTTAAGAGACACTGTGAATTTGGGTGCACTGGTACTAACATTTTCTTAACAGTCTCACTTGAAATTCTCAGATTAATTAAAAGCTTGAGTCGAACATCAAGCCAGCTCTATCAAAAGCTACAGACAATCAATGAGTTTTTAGTCAGTGCAGCACAAAAACTAGCACAGACTGCAAACTCTGTAAATTATGTTGAATGTTCTCAATCTCAACTCCATCAATATGGCGTTACAACAAATACTCAATAAAGCCATTTTAACCTCTGTAATAATAATAATAATAATAATAATTTTGCATAAGTACAAACTATAACTCTCCGATTCCACTTCTCCCCCGGCACTCCTGTTTGTGATAAGGTAAAAAATTTTAAATTACACTTTTCTATCAAGATCTTTATTTTCTTCTCATCACTGTCTCCATTGCACTGGTAGAAAAGAATGTGAACTATACCGCTTTGTATCCCCCCTACTTGCCAACATACAGACCACAGATGTTACCCCTCACTTCCTGCTAATGTGAAAGTTGGTGCAATTTCTACCCCCTCTCCGCTCTGATGGCACACTTTCAGCTAGACTGTCCTGTGTGGTATAAAGAAGTCTATCTTACGATCAGTTTGAATGGACTGGAGGAAGTATAATTTGGCCTCAATGTCTCTTTCAAGTCAAATGATACAATTTACGTGAGGCAGTTTTACTTTAACATGTTAAACCTGGTTCTGTGCCTTATGAATTACACCCAATATCTTCAGTTGCCTATCATTTAATCATCTGTAGACAGTAAATAACACACAAACGAGAATGCTTCACAGAAAAGTAAATTATTCATTCTAAAATGAATTTGAATCACTGACTTTGTCACTATGGTACAGCATGAGTATTATGAATCAAGAGTCAGAGATAAGAAACCACAGTTTAATAAATTATTTACCTATTGCAGAGTGCATTATGTATGTGTGATGTAAACCTGTGTTGCTAACCTGTTGTGTGTCAAGTGTATGTGTTTCAGGCATGTCAATATCCATGTTCCTGCACGCTGCAGGGCAGCAGATGCCAGGCTGGCTGGAGGCGGAGGAGGCCTGTGGTGCAATAACACCTCCAGCCCAGCCTTGCTCCTGACGTACAAGTCAAGTCAAGAAACAGAGGTCAGCAGCTGGTGTCAGTGCAGCACTTCAGGGGCCATCATTTATTAAATGCCAAATAGCATGGGGTCAGACAGGTAAGACAATATGGAGCAATTTATACAGGGTTAATCCCTCCAACAACTGGACCAGGAACCTACAGCCTACAGCAGCTTAACACTGTATAATTCAGCATACAACAACATGTGCAATCTGCAACATGCGTAATAGTCAGACAGGAATTTACAACCATTTATATCATCTTTTCTTTCACCCAGCCTCACCTGTCCACTGTGAAAACTGTAAACCCATACTACGTTGGCTGAAGAGACTCAACAAGCTGAATATACTCTGCATATCCGCTGAAAACAAAAGGAAGAAAATGACAACACACACACTATAGTGAAGAGACGTGCCACAAACAGATTCAACAGATTCGAATCCAGAGAACAAATGCAGCACATGAGCAATAAAGATAACATAATTCAGTTTTCACTTTCTTCCCAAAATTCCCACACAATCCCGAAACAATGCTTCTACAGTCCAGTCTTTTGTCCTCGATTTGCTGTATTTTCCAGATCAGGTCTTGCAGACTGAATTTTCACTCTCAGCAGCTTTACTGTACACACAGCGACCCTGATGTCAGTTCCTTAGAACTGAACGGACCAGTGAAAAACACTGCATCAGGTCTTGAAATGTAAATGTTGTTATTTTATGCTCTAGTTAGCTGTAATCTACCATGAACAACATTAGTGCCAGTATAATGTAAATCTTAACAGTGATGTGAAGAATGTCAATTCACAGAAAAAGTATGTCATAGGTCATCATATAAAGGATATATTGTACTTATGAATGATACGCACTAACTGTCACACATCAATGCCACAGTTTACTTGGCAGCAGCTGACCACTGGTATTTTTTCATCTTGAAACTACCAAACTACTACAATAGACCAGCAACCTGTCCGGGTTGTAACCCGCCTCTCACCAAACTGACTGTTGGAATAGGCTCCAGCCCCACTGTGAACCTGAGATGGATAAGCGATACAGATGTGAATGGAGGGTTGGATCTTTAAACTATCTTAATGGTTAAGGATGAGATAGTTGAAAGCATCAGGGCAGTGCTAGTGTTCTGCTTTGACAATTATTTTTTCTTAAATTTCAGGCACACATGAAGTGCTGCGGGGCAGATTCCTGCCTGTAAACCTGAGATGCACAACTTCCTCAGATTACAGCTTTCATCATGCCATTAAGAGGTCCTGTCTGTCTGTCTGTCATCACTTAAAGTGATGATTTGTGGAGGGAACTTCATTTTAACACATCAACAACACACTACAAACTCAGAGATTACGTGGTGCGAAAAAAAACAAACATTAAAAAAATAGACATTGTTTGGCCTTTTCCAACTCTGCCCAATACCTGCTTTTCCAATTCTTCTCATCTCACTTTGCCTAAAATCTGCCTAACAGACATAAATATTTTGGCAAGCTCAATGCAATAAATGTATGCTGGTGCAACAGTTTGGACTGTGTATTCACAGAAGACAAACATAGAATAAAGATAGTGGATGCATTTTTGAGGCAGCGGTAAACCAAGACTATTAGTTCTAAGATTAAATCTGTCTGGCCCTGTATCATCTGACTTAGCTCTGAGTCTCTGTCCTGTGACAACATTCACGCAAACATACACACACACACACACACACACGTACAATTCTGAGAAAAACACTTCAGAATTGTAGGTGAAAAGCAGTGTATTCTAATTCTGAAGTTCAACCACTTTGTCAACAATAAAAAAATATTTTACTCAATCAGAAAATTCACATTGAAAATTTTTGAAAGATTCAAAGCATGAACAGAATAGAGGCGTCAATAGATTAAAATTTTCTTCTTCCCAGAATCATTCATAGAAACTCATCAATGCCAGATGCAGCCATATCAGCGTCAGCATCCATTAGTATGACAGACAGACAAATGCCATGATATACACATTCGTTAACTCTGAGGTCAAAACATGAATATTCATCTGCACATGTACAGGCTGCACACAAAAGTGTTCTCACACCATCAAAGACCTTCTGGATTTAGACTGACTTCATTTTCATTTAACAGATGCCAGTGCAAGTAGATGAGACATGGAACTAACTGGCATGGTGCCAGATATTGGTGAGTGTTTTCACCAACACTCGATGAGAGGATTTCAGAAATTATTTTTTGAGGATGTTCATTTTATTCATTTAGCCACTTTCATTCACTCTGTCTATTTATGGCTTCAGCATGCTTTGTTTAAAGAGATAATCCTTAACATTTCTTGTTTATAAATCTAAATTTATACCTATCTTTTATATATATTATATCTAAATTCATCACAAAGGTTAGGTGACAGCAGATACAATACATTTTCTGCTAATCTGCAGGCTATAAAAGATGAGGAAAAGTTTTTGGTGAGCAATGGTAGAAAGTAAAACCAAAGAAAATAAGAAATCTGTGGATGCACAAGGCTTCTATCTATAGTTTCTGACCAGAAAACCTCACAAGAAGGCATCAAGGTACATTGAGGGAGGGACCACCATCGAACAGGTGCTGTACTGAGATCAAGACTGCCTGGCAGATTCAGAGTCCCCCGCATATGAATGCGCAAGTCATATTTACTCATTAGTTCCTTCATGTTTAGATGTCTTTTTCTATATAGCTTAATGTTTATTCTTTATCTTTCCTCACACAACTAACACCGCAATAGCACCAAGGAAAACTTCTTCACCCCATATAGGAAATCCAAAACTTTTTGTACCATTAGTAACAAACATGTTAGTTGATTGCTTCTGTCATATTGTTTTCCGTTACATTGTTTTCAGCTGTGTTGCAGCACGTTCCTAGCGTTTAACACGAATTTGTTGGCATATATCAACAAATAACATTACCTTTCTGCAGCAGTTGCATTTCATGTGTTGTTGTTCGCCAACTAGTAGAAATGTTAACTAATTGGGGGACATTGTCCAAACTATTGAGAGCAGTAATTAATTTACAATTAGTTAGTTTATTATTGTGTAAACAAGAAAAAACCCACAGAGGACATAGAATTCCTTTTAACAAGAGACCTCCTGATGAGAAAGTATGCAGTTATACCCAATGCAATTAAATGTAATGACTTATGTCTACGCAAACACTCACATGCATACAGCTCTGCTTGCCTCTCTGTCTTTCCTCTCTATCTTTCACCCCACCATACATATTTTGACCATTAGGTAGTATAGCTTTCAGCAGCAACTTGCATATAAAATGCCCTCTGCTCCTTAAATGTCTGGGAAAATCCAGGCATTCCTTGGGTCTTTAATATGTTTTTGTGTTGTTTTGTTTATGTACACTGCGCTGTGGCAGTTATGACATCATTCTGCAACTTAACCCTGGTCATGAGCCCAGTACAACACTATTTTTGGAGGCATTTAGACAATGAGTCATTGGTTAGGCAGTTTGACATAAACCTCAAGAACAAAAGACGCGTTCCTTGGGACAATGAGATGCTGTGAGGGGGCGCTCCAAGCAAACACTGACCGAGAGAAGATGGCATGTGCATTGTTCCATGAAGAAACACACATCATCTCCATTACAGAGAGCAGACATGAAGATAGATCCTCTCCCCTCTAATGACACGGTCGTACGGTCACATTTCACACACCCACAAACCCTGCAGCCTCTAAAACTAAAAGTGTTTTCATATTACATTTTCACTGCATAATAGTTTCTTTCAGATTATTATTATTTGTTAGGATTGGGTGCCAGTGCCAGCTGCTGACTCAATACTGGTATCAATACATCAATAGATCATCTAGTTATCTTAGAACAAGGTGTGATCATCTTTACACCACCAACCACTCCAGAGTTTTCTGTCTGACAGACATGGTTGAGATCTGCACAAATATCCCTTATTAATCCCTTATTTACTATATTATCTATATTATCTTTCACAACATTCAAATTTAGACATTGTGGTGTGACTGATTGCGTTTTTGAGACCTTAGCCCAAACATACTAACTTGAGGCACCAGAAACATTTGAGAAACTCTTGTGCATCATTTCTTACTGTTTACAGTCCCTGAATAAATCACTGGAGGAGGAACATGAGCAGCACATTTTCATTGAAATAACATGAGTTATATGATTTGTGATGATTCTTAAATAAGACTAACCAATCTAATATCACACTGACTTGTATTTGTATCCAAACTATAAATCCTCTCTTGTCTTGGCTAATTTGTATGTTCTATATTTTATTTTCTCAAAAAATATCTAATAAAACTTGCATTTTACTCGTTGGTGTGTTAAAGCCTGTTACATAGAATGTTGATGTGACTTGAGAGTCATTTTACACTCATTCTTGTTCAGGCACACAGAAACCACTGTGGTTGAAAATGCACCAGTAAGCTGATTTCCTCAACTGTGAGGATAAAACATCCCCAGACTTTGTCCGCTGGATTCAAGAAAGAAAAAACTGCCACTGGGGCCCATGAGAGAGCTGCATGAGGAGACACTGAATGGGGGTGAGACTGGTAAAAGGCGGGAAGAAGGGGAAAACCATTGTGGTGTACAATTTCTCTGTAACTTGAGCTTTGCGCACCAAAAGCCCCGCTTGTAGCCCCCACACCAAAATGTGCCTTGTGCGATGGATTGGGCGTCAGGTGTGTGCAGCTGCTGGTTAAGCTCTCTTTGCACACGAAAGAAGAAGGGAGCAGTGAGGAGGAGGAAGAAAAGACTTCTTGGTGAGGGCAACATCAGAGAGGGTTTTTGTCTCTCCCTCTGGCACTGATGGGACCCGTGCCAAGATCTGGCCCAAGAGAATGCCATGTGTCCCACAGATGGGGCTTCTAAATATGAAGAGACATCATGTACAGATGGCCAATATCGCCTATGCTCCGTTTAGACAAAAACAGCCAAATTCAATCAAGACTGCAATCTTACTATTAAGTATCTTAATATTCAAATGCAAGCAAATAAAGTACATTTGTCAAACATAACAATGTGACAACATATTTATAACATCATTGTAGGTTGATATAATTTAATTGCATACTGTACGTGATTACGTTTTCACAAAGTCACATGCATGCATCACTACATACAAGTAAAGATATTTACTCTATACTATACTATTCTCACATATGAAGGCATGTAACTAACACAACTTATTCAGTGTTTTTGTCTTTTGTCATCACTAGTTTTTAATAAACCTGTTACATCTTTATTTTTCTCTACACAAACAGACATAATTGCACAATGATTTAAGTCAGTACAGGTTAGTACTGTAAGTGTTATGATATTGGCAGAATTAAACTGCATAACAATAAGAAGTAGAAGCAGTAGAAGAGGAAGAAGAGAAAGAAAATGAATAACAAATATTTAAATGTTGTACTCAACATAGAAATTGCTGTATATAAAGGACATTTAATGGAAAAGACCTTGTTGTTTTCTCTTCTGTGAATGCAGATGAGTAATGAATGTAGTTTGTCAACCACTCATTCTCCACTTTGTAAACTTTTTGACTTTGGCCTTTGTTCATGCCATATGGATATATCATAAGCTTGCTTAGTCAAGGGAGTAGGTCGACTCAAATGTTGGGCTTAAATCCAGGACTGGACTTTTGCAACAACGGATGCTCTGAAACTGCTTTACTGAAACAATGTGCAGTCTGTAAACAGGCTGATAAAAGTTACGAGTGGCAGGTCACTGTGCATGACCTTGAATGGCACAGGGCAGAGGTTCAGAAATGCTCTGCTGATGCTCACAGCTGTCACATGACGTCAGGCTCAGGGCTGCTTAGGCTTAGCAGTCTACAAAGGTCCACTGGCTTCGTAGGAAATGAGAAGTGACCTGGGACAAGATCGGGTCCAAATTTTTATTCTACCTTGTCACATCAAGTCACACCTTGGGCATATACAGTATATCAATCAATTATAAGCAAGTGGATCCAAGCAGAATGTGGTCTTGCGGTGCCAAAGTAGAAAATGCGCTTTCTGAGGTAAGGCAGAGAACATGAAGTGAAAGGAAGAAGACCTTTACTGAGGCCTCTGCACAAAGATTTCAGGTCCCAACACTCAAGATTACATTACCAGCAAGGTCTGATACTTAATCTTCTCTATTCTGACCAAGAAGATCCAAGTGAAACAAAATATTCGTATAACGATGTCTTCTGCACAGTCTTCGCACTATACTATATATGAATAACCAATCCAATGGAAGTAGTGAAGCCAAAACTAACATTACAGAGTCAAAGAAGGCTTGGAACTATAAACCTCTACATTCTCAGAGTAGTTTTTAAAAAAGGAACCCTGGAGCATTTTCTCTGAGCTGAAACAATCGAAAAACACAAAGGAGTCGCAGAGTTCAGCTTTCTGACAGAGTGTGAGATTTGCCTTGATAGAGTTTAGTGCCCTGGCAAATGTCCAAAATGAATTCTTCGTTCTCCTCGATGGTTTTGCTGCTGATGGGTAATTTCAATAATTTGTCATCTTGTTTGATATTGCTGAAACATCATCTCCAGTTGATGAGTTGGGTGTTATCTTCTCTAGTGCAGACTAGAGACTGCAACAAAAGGTTTTTTGGCCAGGTCTTCAGTACCACAAAGATAGTCAATGCAGAGGAAATTCCCTCCCAAAAGGCACAGGATTTAACAACAGAGGGAACTGTTTGATATCCAATCCCTCTCAGACACCAACCATCCACAAAGAGGTATGCTTACACATGACAAACCTTCAGTTTGGCTTCAGAGTGGATATCAACTCCTTTGCCAGCTGAAAAAACATGGTATTGATTGAGGCTTCAGACCAAAATCTTTTCACAAAAAAAGTTCACTTGTAGCTGAATCTTCAGAACACAGTCAATCCTAAATCTTAGTGACTTCATCACTGAGCAATTCTTATAGCAAAAGCTGTTTTAGAGCAACATTTTTTAGGGATCATTTTTGAATTACTGTAATTCCCCCACTAGTTGCCACTACCATAACAGTTGCATACATAAATAAATTACTACTCCCTGTAATTGGTAAGCACATGTGGGTAAATTTCAATATCACTTTGAACTAGATTACTTGTGCAGCACCAGTGTTTCTCGTAGAATATACCTGGTAGCGAGTGGTGTGTGGGGTGGGAATATGCAGATAACATTTTTGGTTATTTATTCCTTGCACGACGCAACATTTTTAATTGGTTATTTCCTTGTAAATGACTTCAAACAAAGTGATGACAATGAGAGAATGACTTAAGCAGCTCCATTTACTGCAAACAACAGAGGTATTCTTTGGGTAAATTAAGATTACTTTAAAAAAGTAGTTCATAAGTTAAAAAGGAATAAATTTAAAGATCCATATAATAAAAAATCCATGTAATGACATAATATATAAATTATAACAAAGTACAACACAGTCACATGACTATTAAATCACTCAATTGTTAAACAGTGCACATTTACAAATCATAAACATAGAGCACTGCACTTACTTTTTTTTGGCTTGGAGAAAAATTTCACCCTGGCATCGTGATATGGACCTGTGTCAACAATACTAGAGGTTTCCGCGCCCCTGCCCCTCTTACTTCTCTCCCATTTCCCCCTCAAACTTCTTCTCCCCACATCTGTCCCTCTGAGTTCTTCCCCATCTGTGTCTATATTTGACACATAAACTTACTGTAACTTCAATAAGCCTGGGAAAAGAAAATGTTGAAGATAAAGACCAAAATTTCTCAAGACCAGTCTATGATTACATCCCGTGTGCTCGCACTCTCGTCTTGCTCAGTCGCATCATTTCATACAGTCCCGGGTTTGTTTAGCAGAGCTGGTGACGGCAGTAGCCGACAAGTCAAAGAGGTTGGAAAGACAGAGCACAGCACAGAGGCTCCCAAAAGCAAATGATTATTCTGTAATGAATGGGTATTTGACAATAT